>VHZZ01024558.1:0-10892 GCA_009801015.1 Silene noctiflora | reverse complement strand
AGTTAAGAAATTGGCTTCTTTAGAAGATAATGAAATTTGTTAGGTTTAATTGGAATTGCGTTGTTTCAAAAGTTATGATAATCTGATATTTTCCATGTATCTACCATGAATTGAATTCATCTCCTCATATATTATAGATTGCCTTTCATGTTACTCCTTCTGTCCCAATTATTTGGTTACCCTTTAAAATACCCATTACAATACAATGCATATAAAAGATAAGCAAATTATTGAGACAGACATGTGCTCTCAGTTTCATGTAATTGGAGCGCTTCAGTTTGGAAGTTCTAAACTTATTCCAGTTGCTAATTGGTACTGCATAGGTGCTAATATGTTTATGGTTTATTCATCCATAAGAGAATACGAAAAAGCGAGTTCTTCAAAGAAACCCTTTATGAGGACAAACCACTGGATTATAAGTTGACACAATTTATCCTATCCTCACTATTACTGCTTTTCTCCGAGGAACCCCGTATGCACTTAGGGTATAGGATCCCACCCCCTCCCAAGTCCCATCCCACACAAGGTTGAACAACGGAGACAAAACTCTGGCCTGCAGAGCTGTTATCTTTTGCAGAGACATTAAAAAAAAGTCTCATTTGGAAGATTATAAACAGTAAGCTACTGAAACCAAATACCACCTCTTTTAGAGCGAAGTTGCCTGATCCACTTTGAGGAAGGCCAAATTCCAAGACAAGGACTCTGTTATTTTAAATCCACCCTCAACTCCAGGAGACAAACAACTGTCTTAATTATTGAAAATCATTTTCTTACCACCGGTAGGAATACTCTAAGGTCTTGTTTGCATTAGTGGATTTGAACGGAAATGGAGGGGAGGGATTTGGATGGAGCCAATATCCTTTGTTTGGATAGCAAAGTGGAGATGTAGGGGTTTGTAGGCAAACAAAATGGACCCCTCCATTTCCTTCATCCAAGCCAAATTATTTCCCTCCAAAAAAGGAGATCGCGAAAACTGCTCTTCCTATTTTCCCCCTCCCCTCCCCCATCCTTCCCTTTCCTCCCCCTCCCTTTCCCTCCAATTCTTTTATTTAAACAAGGCCTAAATGTTTTTCTCAGGGGAAAAAAAAGGCCGCAGTTTGGCCTGTTAATGTGATTATCTACTTTCTCAGAATTTATCAATCATACACCTATGTGTTGACATTCTTTGTTATGAGCTTCAGTCCCGTTTAGTATGTGACACATGTGAGTGTCCTAGTGTGATCTCTGTTATTTTATAAAAATTTTACTTCTAGTCCGAAAATAAAGTGTACAAGTGTAATCCTCGTGTCCTTGTCTTTAGTACAATTATCAAACACAGGTACGCAAGGTGATAAGAATTTTCATTGTTGCATATCCCTTCCAAACTGTATCCAACAATCTTTTGTCCTCCTGTGAAAGCTGTTTCTGATTTCATTTCCTAATTTGATTGGTTCTTAAAAGTACTGTATGTCTGAAATTTAATTTCCTTTCTGTTGGTCTTGGAATTTCATGAATGCAAGGATTGTGATGATTGTTAAATACTTAAATAAAGTATCCTGGTTCTTGACATAGTGAATCACTACGGTGATTGTAAATCCCGTTCAAAGATTTGACTTTTCTGTGCATATAGAGTAGACTTAACTACAGTTGTTGATGAATGTTTTTTTGTATTCGCAGGCCAGTGATAGATTTAACATCAATTCTCAACTTGAGCACCTCCAGGCAAAATATGTTGGGACTGGACATGCTGATATGAATAGATTGTAAGATCTCTACTTTTGGAACTCTTTGGATATTTGTCTTGCTCTGCTTCTTGTTGGTTGATGTGCGTCTGATTGTTTCACTTTTTGAAATACGCAGTGAATGGGCAGTTAACATCCAACGTGATAGCTATGCTTCGTATATTGGACACTACCCTATGCTTGCATACTTTGCTATTGCCGAAAATGAATCAATAGGAAGGGAGCGGTACAACTTTATGCAGGTTTGTCCTTAAATCTCGTGGTTTACCTTTTTGTTTTGTTAATGTTTCATTGTTCTTTGGGTGGTAGTTGCTAGCCTCCTTCACTCCGCCAGTGGATGGGGTGAAGACTGATGCCGTATAATTCATCTTTTATTTCGAGATATCCCCCAAACAAACGTATTATTATAAGTTCCTAAACCAACGTTGATGGTGATTTTAGTATGTTGATTTCCGAGTCTCAGATTGTGAAATTACCCTCAAGGGATTTTGACTGACACAAAACGAAACAATTTTATTTCCTGCAGAAAATGCTGCTGCCGTGTGGTCTACCTCCTGAAAGAGAAGATGACTGATCAACGATGTTAAGGTGTCTTGAGCATGAGTCATAGAGTACTTCTACCATGTACTATTATCGAATTTTTCTCACGGATAGAGATAAATCGATCTCATGTAATTCCAGAACTATGGTTTCCTCTTGTTAGATTTGTGTCTATGATCATATCTTGTATTCATAAAGATGTTCATTATTATTAAAACCATGTTCCTTTATATGATGTTATATGATTGCTGATGTTTGTCTGCCGGCTACGTGGTGCCATTCCCAACATCGTATGTTTAAACTTCTGTTTGAAGCTCAGTTTACAACTAGTGACCTTTCGCTGATTTAGTGATGTATAGTAAGGTACTATTCAACTAAAACTTAAATTAGACGCATGAGTGCATGACCAGGTTTCGAAAGTTTCTGAAACTTATCGCAATCATATTTTGAGACAATGCTGGGTGCAATGAGAACAGACCGCAACTATCAGTTTTGACTATATCAATGTGCAAAGAATGGTATATTGGTATAATTTGGGTGGTGGTGTAGTAGAGAGGAGAATGCCTTCAAATTTTCAATGCCAGAAAATATAATATTTATGTCTGAACACAAATTAGGCAGTGTTACACGAACCTATAATAAACGTACAACTATGGCTATATTTAGATCTGTCTTACAATCTTACACCATTTTTGTGTATAATCGCTTTATACAAGACTAACCAAAATTTCATACTTGTGTTACGTTAACGCGGAGTTTTAATTTTATGAACCTTATTTTAGAATTATTACAATTATATTTATATTTATATTATATGATCAGTTTGAGAATGAAACAACATTCCCTGCTCAATTATTTTTTAGTCGAAGGTATATATCAGTGTGGATTTCTAACATGTATTGTGTTACAATACAAATTATTGTACAAGACTGCTGTTATACGTCGTACAACGACCTTATATGCTTGTATACTTTATTTTATAGTTATCAACTTATCATTAAAAGAGGTGCAGAAGGTATCGTAAAGTCAGTGTACGTTATACAACGGACTTGCATGATAATTATTGAGTATCGCTACCACCACACAAGGGAAGTTAGTTGATGGACCTGACAAAGCCAACCCATTGATTCCACTCGGTAAAAGTTGCCCTAAGACCCAAAAATTGACCAAACCCAGCCATGACTTGACCTAAGCTTTGTTGACCGGTCTGTGACTTGGATGAAAACATTCTTGATCTGAAATTAAATAAATCAAAGTTGACATAAAATGATTGGAAATAACTAATTTGAAAGCACATTTAGGGGAAAAACAATGATCAAATTTAACTTATAAAGATGTAAGTCTCTAAAACACATTGTTTTAATCAAATTAAGTAACAAAAGCTCTCTTATTCATTCCAATAAGCCTCCTGAGAGACTGTCTATCACTACATTTACGAGAGACAACTAATAAATAACAAAAAATTAATTAAAATGAAAAAGATAAAAATTAAATAAAAATGGTAATTAGCTATTATAGAGGTCTCTCACTAATATTAATGAGAGACCGTTTCTCCAAAGTTTTTGTGTATTCCCAACCCTGTATTGTAAAACAAAACTTGGATTGTATGAATGGCTAGTGATGATGGCTCATTTCCTGGCCTATTAGAAAACTGTAGATACGGGTCAAAATCCATTTCCATTTGAGATAGTCTGTGAATGCAATCTACTTAGGGAGAGTAATTTGTTGCCCAAAGATCCCTATTTAATTTTAATTTTCTTTTTTTGACCGAGGTCGAGTAACTTAAAATGACGAAAAGAAGCTACGAAAATAGAGTTAAAATCCGACGGATTAAGGCTATACCCGACCTGTCCGAGTCATTTGGTAGTTGTACCCACCGTGGACTCAAATAACAGGCCCGAAAGCTGAACCCGACTACAGGGAATAGCAAGTGATGAAGAAGAGTTGCAAGAGAATAGCAGCATAAAATCCAAGAGAGAGAAGGACAAGTTGAAAAGAGGGAAATTATAATCATCATCAACATTCATCAGAGAAAGATGAGGTTGCAATGGCTAGAAGCAGCACTACCATTAGGAATAATTGCAGGAATGCTATGTATTATGGGCAACGCTCAGTTCTACATCCACAAAGCCTACCATGGCCGCGTCTGTCCCTCCCTTCTTCTCGACCCCTCTTTTTCTCAGATCTCTTCGTTTTTTTATTGATTATTCTGATGAATTTGCAGCCAAAGCACATCGGAAATGATATGTGGGATGTGGCTATGGAGAGGAGGGATAAAAAAATCATGGAAATTTGCTCTAATATTCCCAAGACTCAGTAATTTCCTGTATGTTTTTCTATCATCTTTAGTTTCGGGTTTTAATCCCTAATTGATAGGGTTTCTGTGATTCTATTCTTCATTATTGCTTCATATTTGTTTCATCATTGACCCCTGTTGATTATGTCAACTCTCGCTTCCTAAGTGTACATTTCGTTGCCTGTTGGCATGTTGAATCTCCCTAAAGTAGGCTTTTCGATGCAAAGCTCAACAGTTAATGGGTAAATGTATTATTTCCTAGATGCCAAATTGGTCACTTTGTCAAATTCCATCTGTGGTCTGGTGCTTGTTGGTTGCTGTCATTAGGAGGAGTCACTATTTATGTGAGTACCTATGTTACTCCCACACTTGATTTTGATATGCATCTGAGACAGAGTAATATTGGTGACTACTCTAAGAAATAGCGCATGTTATGATACTGTAATTTCCAGTACTTTATGTGCATCAGCCAGTTAGAAAATGTTATGTTTCTTTCTACTGGGGAGTGCATTGAAAAATTGGCACACCAAGCCTTACGTAACATATTTACAGGCTTTACATGAAATGGGATAGTTATCAAGTCAACAATTTTAATCTGAAATTGTATGGGTCCTGACTCCTGAGTTGATCAAGCTAGAAAGTAGAAACAATGAGCGAGACTTATTCCTATATGCATTAAGATTGTTGTATTACTCCTAGTTGAATTAGGAGTACACATGATTCTATTTCGGCTTGGATGAAGACACAGTAGACATAAACATTAGTACATCTAATTGGATTACAAAAAACATACTAACCTACTCTTAGAGACACCAATTTTCCATGGGTCAACTTTAATGAGGTCTATCTATTGGAATATATGATTTTTTCAGGTGAAACTAGTATGATCTTAGCTTTCTAAGGCGTACTTACACGCCTGATTCAGTTGAAAAACAAGTGAGATACACGAGTTTTTAGTTGATATGTCGTAAACAATGCGTATTTGACAAATCCTAACTTTAGTTTATCTATGATACTTGTTTATTACCTAAGGAATATTTTACAGCCTCCTTTCCTCTTTTACTTAGAGTTCAGTCCTATCTTATAGTATGATTACAGATCTTAGTTCATTGCATGTTAAGGTCAAGTCTCATGGAAAGGATTCAGCAATAAACATGTGCTTGTTAAATAGTTTAAGTTCAAGCTTGGGAAAAGGGAATTAGAAGAGTAATTTGGTTCTCTCTTTAGTTTTCGTTTTTTCGGTCTGTTTAAACTCAAGTAGTTTGCTCATTCAAGATAAATAAACCTAAAGATTGGAGGTTTCATTCATACCGCGGTCAATTAATTATGCTAATCGCAAGAATTCGAATATTCTGACCCTGTATCAGGTTTGGGTCGTGGATTTGAATCCCCTCCTCCCATGTAAATGCATGTCTCTTGCGGCTTCTTCCACACCAGAAGGAAATTGCGGTTTCATGAGAAACAAAATGAAAAAGGATTTGAGTTGTAGAATGCTTATGCTGCCATGACTTTGAACCGCTGCTAGTCTGAGACTCGGAGTTCTGAATCTTCTGATCACGGCGGTAGACTTCTTAGGAGTGATTGAAAGTTTTGAGTTTTGCCTTTGAAGGATACCGGGAGATTAAGCATCTTGGAGATTATTGATGGCTAAAGTGTTTTTGGATGCACATGTTTACTGTGGAAGTGTGGAATATGTATAGAGCAATGCTGATTGAAGGCTGATTGAAGGCTTGCACGATTTTGTGAAAGTTAATCAGGAAACTGTGCCACATTGTAGAATCCACCATCCACAACTGCAGTTTAATTTTTCAGCAGTGTGCGTGTCAACCTATGGCAAGATGATGAACTAAGTCGGTTTTATGAATCCTTACCTTTGAATTTATGAGGAGTATAATCTTATCGCCTGCCAAATACAAGTCTGCATATACAAGATCTCTGGACTTGTATGCGTCATAATTGTAGCGGTCGATACTCTTGTTAGATATTTTTCTCATGGTATTGTTGACGCATTGCCGGGAATGTGGGATTATAAGCTGACAACTCATTATTTTCTTTTTCATGTTCTTGAAAAAAGCTTAACCCATGTTTACTGCTTGCTAATTGGCAAGTGTCAAAATAAAAGGCATAATGATGATTGCTAGAAATGGCTTTGTTTGTCTGTTAAAAGCATTGTTATTGTTCATGCGTGACAGCAACTAAAAATTTGTTTGATGTTTGGATCTTTCAAATTCTAATATGGAGGAGCATCCTCCCCTCCTGCTACTGTTGCCACAACCCACAACCCCAACACCCTCATAGATACAGGAGAGAACTTATTGCTTCAGGTGTAATTCTGTTTGTGTGTAAGATAATTACTTATTTTGGTTGTAGAGGGAGCCACCATGGTAATTTCAACTTTGAAGGGTTTCGAACACGTCATGAATATCACACTCAATCACTTTACCTTTTAAGCTAGATAACATCTACCACTATGGAGATAGTCAGCTAAGTGCAAATGGGCGAACCAAATTTGGTTTTTGTGCTCTTTGCTACCAGCCACAATTGCCTGATGTTAACCATTCATTTTGAAATTGTATTCAAATTAGCAGTTTCTGTCTCCTGTTTTACCCGTAGTGGTAGTATATTCTAAGTTTGACATGAGAAAAACTCTCTTGTGGGTTCTAAGCTGAGATATTGTTAAGTAACTACTAAAGGCATCACCCTTGTCAAAAATGCCGTTTGTTACTAAAAGAAGGTTACTAAAAGAATAATAACTTGATTTATAGGAAAATAGATCTCCAAGTCCCTTTATCCAAACAATGGGCAATTGATTGAAATGTCAAGTATGCTCTTTATGAGGGGTTTATGCTTTCCTTCGTGTTTTTAGTTACTTGCATATTCTATGTTGTTGCATGTGTAAGGACCACCTCCTCCTATTTTACACACACTTGACATGACATTTCTTCCATCATTTTATTTTTAGGAAATTTTAATAAAACATGTTTGTTAGTCCCATAATTAAACATTACGTCATCATCCCAAGTGCCTTAAGGGTTTTTGCAGATTGCAGGCTAAAGGGGCCTGGATGTTCACCACCTTACTCCTGTGGCCATTATTTTGAGATGACGCAAAATGAAATTTGTGTTCAAAATTGCATTGAATGATGACTTATTTACATTGGAAACCATTTAAACATTCATCTAACCTTTTGGTATTTTAGTTATAGAACTAAATTCGCATTGAGCATTGCATTGAATGGCGGCTTATTTACAATGAAACCGTTGTGTTTAGATATTCATATAACCTTTTTGATAACCTTATAGATATTTTATTTATGGATCTCTGTTAAATGTTTGCAGGACAGTGGCGTGGGACTTTGACGAAATAAGTGTGTGATTAATACATTGGTGGATTGCCGGTAGTTCATATTTCTTCCTTGTGTTCATCTTTGTGGATATCCAACTTGGTAATTAACAGCTGAGTTTGTTGAATGCGAACAAACTGCATTTTTATTATGACCGACAGATTTGCATGTTCATTCATGTCCGACAAACGATTGGTGCAAACCCTTTAAGTGGAAGTTTAAAGGTTGTTTTGACTCTACTGGGGTCGAACGCAGGTTATGAATACCTTTCAATAGTTTTGCTGACTCCTCGTTGTTTTGAATGATGAGTTAAAAATGAATGGAGGGAAATCTCTCAAAGATTCAATAGAAATGGTCGTGTAAACACAGCGAAACTAGTCCTTGTGGAACATGGTATCACACAGGAACTGCCCAAGTGACACGGTAAGGAAGTCCATTTATTCGAAGGGGACGTTGAGGATTTGTCCCACTTTCTTTACCCTTGAAGGTGAAAATTATTGTGTGTTGACAGTGCCTATTTTACTCAATACCGTACACATCTTCCCATTTTATCCCTCTCATTTTTTCACTTTATTTCTTTTCCTCTCTTTCTCCCCTTGGTGTAGTGCATCAGAAATGACAAAATGAAAGACTACCATATTCACGTAGAGCACGCTAAAACTTATCATCTTACTCCAATACTCCGTCCCCAGCCACCATTGCTCTTTAATTGATAATTTTATGATGCGATGAGTTTTATCCATTTTATTATCTACTAGGTTACGACGTTGGAGTATGTGTTTCAATGTTCATATTATGCTCCAAGAATTACGCCACTTGCTGCAATTCACAATTGAATTCTTTGATTTGCTTTAACAGTGTACTTGACGAGTTTGCGGGTCCATTTGCCGCCGCTCTCCACCTACGCCACTAGCCCACCATCACCTAACAACCAATTAATCTCCCAAATTGATAATTTACAATTACCACAAACCCTAAATTAACAACAACAACAAAAAAAGTAATAAAAATAACATTAAAAAAACACTATTTTGATCCCATATTGTACCGTTAATGAATTAAATACATGTTTTATGTTCAAATTATGATTAGTAATTGAAAAATATAATTAATTTATGAGGTGGGATTATTAGTTCTTGAGATAATTAGGTTTAGAGATATTGTTAAGGGAAGGGTATGCAAATGGAAAATATTGAGCAAAAAGTATGAGTTGAGTAAAAAAGGTACTGCGAAAATAAATTACGAAATTATTGGATATTCATTCAAATCTAGATGTGAAATTAGGTTGATTTTTTTATTTTTAAATAAAACTGTATTTTCTCAACTTCACAAATGACTCAATGAAAAATGTCCACGAGCTTTCCTTGTCGCAAAAAGGGTGAATTTAATTCAGTCTCATGAAATATGAAAAGCAATTATAAATAGTGATTGTGGATAATTAACATTTTCTCAATAATTAGGTCTCAAGAATGTTGGATAGATCAAGATATTTATATTATTATACCGTGTGAAACTTCACATACAATGATACAGATAATAAAAGGGTAAAATTATCTCCTTTGATGAATTTTTCTAAAGAGTCAATGAGGTGAGTCATGGGTGTGACTTTAAGATTTGACGGAGGATTGGAGAGCGAGTGCCCTTTGAACCTACACCTAGTTTTAAACCCGTGCAACAAAATTACACGGGTATGTTCGTGTAAAAATTGCACGGGTATGCTCGTGTAAAAATTGCATGAGATTCAATAATCAACTATTCTATTAAATTTAAAAGTATTGAAAACAAATACCGCATAATTGTAATTTAAACTACTAATCAATACCGTACAACGTAAGTCAAATTATATAGTATATTAATTATCTTTTAAAATTACAAATATTGAAAAATTTCTTTGTAAACCATGTTAAATGTATATATTATATAGTTACAAAGTATATAAATTATCGAGCATAAAATAATTTATCTATAAAATTAAATAATTTTGTTAAAATCGCCGGATTTTCAATAAAAAAATACGGTTCTATTAAACGTAATTACAAAAATATGCAAAAAATACTCTATTTGGGGTGTGTAATCAAAAAGAAAATATTTTCTGGGATCTTATTTTCTCACGTCTTATTGAGTTAGGGAAAAAACAATAATCTTTATATTATAAAAGCCAAAACATTTCTTGACTTTCTATTGGTCCATGACTTTTAGGAAATGAAATGAATTTTTTGTTTTTTCAAAACATGGTGGACCCCTCAAGTTTAGAGTATTTAATTTATCTCTCTCCTATTTTTCCTATTGTTATGAACTCTATACTATATTGTATGAACTCTAAACTATGATGAAGTATATTGTATGGATGATAAAATTGCTTCAAGATAGTATCTTGAAATGAATATTATATATAAAATTAATTTATGGTGTTAAATGATCAAATTGACTTTTTTTTGTATATATTAAATTTATTTAAAATTTTTTACAAAGTATAGATAAAGGCAAATTCTCATTTACGTTGGGTATGTTTAAATTGATATTGTACTTAATAAATTAATTTGAAATATTAAATGAATAAATTAATTATTGTTGGTACGAGTTACATTTAATAAAAAAAATATATTACAATTTTAAATCACGTATACTTTCAAACTGATAAGATCAGATTTTATTTTAAATGAGTTTTACCTAATTAGTCCATAAGATATAAATCACATATGCTTTCAAACTGATAAGAACAGAACACAATTTATATATTTTGTTTTCTTATTTTTAGATGGTAAACCTGTGCATTTTTTGCACGGGTATAAAACTAGTGACATAAATATCCAAATCCTCTATTTGAGTGTGAAATCACAAAGAAAATCATAGCCAATTAGTGGTGAGACCACCATTAAAAAAGTCATATCTTCCCCTATATTTAAGGGATCAATAGGAGAAATCTAAATGACTCGACTTTTATAATATAATGTAGATAATTTACGTAAAATCATGTTATTATATAAGAAAT
>VHZZ01024536.1:0-19657 GCA_009801015.1 Silene noctiflora | reverse complement strand
TAGTTGAACAACTATTTAAATATCAATTTGCATGTATGAACCGAACTTCCTAGACGTCTTTTATCTTCTTGTTTGCATTTATATTTTTACATTACATTTTTCACCAAATAAACATTCGTACTTCGTGACCATCTCAGGTAAAATTCAAGCCATAACAACTAATTACCAACCACCGTACTCCCTGTGGATTCGACCACTAAATACTACATTAATTTGTTGTTGCTAGGGTAATTTATTTTTGATAGGGTTGCGACACCTCAACAACACCCTTTGAGGAACTTTATGGTAGGAAGTGCCGAAGTCTAGTTTGCTGGGATGATAAGGCAGATGTAGTGGTTTTGGGACCCGAGATGATCCAGGAGATGGTGGATCTTGTGAAGATATTCGCTAGAAGATGAGATTCGCGCAAGATAGACAGAAGCTATGCAGATCGTAAGATGAGTGATATCACCTTTGAGAAAGGTGAGAAGGTCTTGTTGAAGGTATCTCCCATGAAGGGAGTAATGTTGTTTGGCAAAAGAGGGCAGCTGAGCCAGAAGTTCATTGGGCCATTTGAGATTTTGGATAGAGTGGGGGAGGTGGCATACCGATTGGCTTTACCTCCATCACTAGACAAGGTCCATAATGTGTTCCATGTTTCCAAACTAAGAAGGCGTGTGAGTGATCCTACACATGTGTTGGATTATGAGGCTATCGAAGTCGACGAGCAGATGTCATACGTGGAGATGCCCAAGGAGATCCTTGACCGGAAAGTGAGAACGACCCGGAACGGTGAGACAGTATTGGTGAAAGTCCTTTGGACCAATCACGATGTTGAGGAAGCCACTTGGGAAACCGAAGCCTAGGTGAAGGAAAAGTATCCCAGCTCTTTGATTGAGGTAAGTTACGTGGACGTAACTTTCTTTTTAGGAGGGTAGAATGTAACATTTCAAGTTTTAGTATCTATAGATATAAATTTCTTATAATCCGTTCGCAGCTGAGTCCTAATGACTCATAGTAAGAATAGATTGAAAAGCGTGACATAACCTCCTGACTAGGTATCGCAACCTATCCAAAATACCCTAGGTACAACAAAATAATGTAGTATATAGGGGTCGAATTCCACAGAGACGCTACGAAAATTTATATACTAATGCTTGGTAGTCTTTCTATCTACGGTCACAAGAGGAATGGTTGGTTTGGAGATATTGAATAAAAGCAATAAATAAAAACAAACGATATATGAGATGTAAACAATGATATTAGAAACATCTAGGAAAGTCGGTTCATACATGCAAATTAACATATGAATTGGTTATTAAATTAGCATCACAAATTATCATCTAAGCCAAAAGATGCCTAGCTTTCACTTTTAGCATCGGCCTTAAATCGGGTCCTAACAAGCTTTCACTATGAGCTAGGTGGATCTACTACACATGTCAGTTCTAATACATTTCCGTGCCTTTCGACTTTTAGAAAGTATAACAAATTTAGTCAACGATCGTGACCTTTAATCATAGACTAATCATGACATAACAAACATGTAATAGAAATGATAAAATGGATAACTAATTAAATAATATGATCAAAACATTAATTTAACATGACTCCCCTAATCCCTAGACTAGAGAAAATTAGCTACTCATAATGAAATGTAAAATGAAAATGATATATGAAATGATCGACATGATATATGATATGAAAAATAAACTAATTATGAAATATAAACTAATGAAATGAAATGTTAATAACTAAAAACTAAATAATAAAACTATGAAACTATAAAATAGAAATACAATATTAGGAATAGAAATACCATAAACTTGAAGAACAAATGTAGTAAACACGTGAACTTGAATAAGCACTTGATATTGATTAACTTGGAATTGAAATGTTTAATATAAACTAAAACTAGAATTGTAAATGAAATATGCACTAAGGATTACAAGGTAAATACTAAGAGAGTTTGTGAACTGAAGAATGAAATTCAGAATATTCTGGTATGTTCTAAGGCCGGGGGTGACCCTCCTTATATAGTAGTTAGATGTTCAAAACGTAAACAACCCATAAAGAATCCGAGGGAATTAATGACGTGCAACCCCGATCGGGGACTTAAGAATCCTGGTTAATGGCCTTAAATGGCCATAGTTAATGCCTCGGGAATCAAAAGTTTTCATTTGTTGCGCCCTTAATTGTCCGGAAATGCTTTGTTTGTGTGGAAATTCTTAGAATCCTATGCTTGATATTTCCACATCTCCACTTGGATTTCTTTTGGGCTTCATTTATTCAATTGTTTACACTTTGGCTTGATCATTTACTTGGGCATTTCTTCACATTTTTATCTTCTCCTTAAGTCTTTAATCTTGCATGGCCATGCATGACCCAATCCATACTCTACTTAACTTGTGTTCTCGATAATTTCTTCTATCGTCGGGGCTTTAGCTAATAAAAGCTACATTTCCTACAAAACACGTTAAAAGCATACAAAGCAACTAGAACACGATATTAGCTCAAAAACACTTAAAGAAGTTCTAAAATGACAAGTAAAATGGAGCTAATCTCGGGGATAAAAATGCATAAATAAAGTACATATCACCTCCTATGATAGGTATTCCTGGGCGAACTTCGGGACGAAGTTCATTATAAGGGGGGAAGACTGTAATACCCTGTCTTTTAGTAACCAAATAATGTGTATATTCGAATAATATGTATGTATATATATATATATATATATATATATATATATATATATATATATTTATGTGTCGTAATTAAATAATAAAAACGATAATCGATAAATTATAATTACGATACATAACCAAATAATTATCCTCGTTTGTATGCATGTTCTAGTTACGATACTTTTAGTCTCGATGCACTTCGTTTTCATTAACGAACTAAATACGATGCACCTCGTAATCAAACAATTCAAATAACCAAATAATCTCACCAACCATACTTCTTCTTATTCCTCTTAATCGTCCCCTCTTAACTCACCTACCACCAATTCCTTTCATTCTTTCACCTACCCAAAACCTTCCCCCTTCCCACACCATTTCAGCCACCGTGTGCTCAACCCAATGAAGGTTGTCGGAGCCCTAGCGTCCATCATTTTCGTGCTTGACAGAGGCAACAAGAACAACATCTCCTTTTATGCACTCGTCCCTTCTTGAGACTATCGACCTAGTGTAGGCTGACACCCATAGGCCGTGCGCAGGTGCTGGGTTAGTAGGGACACTGGAGACCTTGACTAGACCTTTATGGACCATGGTGGGTGCCTGTGGTGGTGGCTAGGGTGGTTTTCGTTGGGTTAGGAAGGGAGTCTTTTCTGGATTGAGCAAGGGAGAAAGTCGTGTAAATGGGGACCCAACTTTAAATTACCTGACCTAGGTTGCTTGGGGTTGGTGTTTGGGTCTGATTCGACCACAATGGTGGTCATGTGGTGGTCCAAGGTTGTGCTAGGTGGCGGTGGCCGGAGTAACAGAGTGCAGGAGTGGCGTGAAAAACAAAGTGTGTTTGGTGGCATATTGGCTGCGTTTGGTGGGGGATTGGTGAGTCGTGTGGGGCGTCTAGGGTAGAGGAGGACTACACCTGGAATCACCGTGGGACAGTGGTGACTAGGGTGGTGGTGTTGGGTGGTTAAGGAGATAGGGGTTAGTTTAGGTGTCGTGTTCAAAGGGTGTTCTGGGTTGTTTCTAGGTTGTTGGTGGCATCTGCTGGTGTTGGTAAGGACAGGAGTGGTGGTGGTATGGTGTCGAGGCAGTGGCGAGGCTCCCACTGGAACCCCCATGTGCCGGTAATGGTGGCCAGTGGTGGCAGGATGGCAGCGTAGGCAGCAGCTTTGTGGTTGTGTCGCAGGTTAAGGGGGTGAGTGTGTGCGAGGTGGAGTCTGACCCGCTGGTGGCTAGGCTCGGTTGTTGTTGTCGAGATCATTGGTGGTGTCAGATAGGGTCCACCGTGGTACAAGGGTGGCAGCCACAGTGGGGTAGGTGGTTGTTGGATTGTCCAAGGGTGTGTGTGAGTTTCGTGAATGGGTAATTTGTGATGGTTTAGGTTCGTTTAATCCATCAGTTCGTTTGTTCGTTGGGATTCGTTTAATTAATTAAATTCGTTTAATTCGTTAATTCATTAATTCATTGAATTCATTATATTGTAATTATACCTCGTAATTCGTAATTATTATAAGTCGTGTTAATTATAATCTTATATTTCATAAAATAGTGATTATTAAAATGTAATTATTATAATTAGAAGTTAATTATTTGTAATGACACGCTTTACGGATATCAAGGATACGAATAACGAACTAAGATAAATAATGATTAATAAATAATACGAACGATATAGTAATAATAATATTATGGTGCTAGGTGACGGGTTTGCAGTGGAATACTTCTGAGCCTTACTACCTYATTTGTCAAGACTTGCTTTACGAGGTAGGATAATTCAATCTATTGTTCTGCTTATAATTCCATTCGGATGCTATGTTCATTGGATGGCTTATGATGTGAGTGTATGGCATGTTGAATATTGTATTCATAAGTCTGGCATATGCATTGTTATCAGTTTGGATATGGATTGTGTTATGTTATGATAATGTATTCTTGACTATTGCATATGCATGATAGGTTGGATATCGGTTGGATATTTCTGATTGAATTTTTAAGGCCTAGGCTGGCGCTGCAATTACAGGCGCGCTGTGATTGCAGGTTTGTCTCTGGATAACCTTTGGTTTTATCCTGGTTAAGGCCCGGGCAGGTTCTACAGACCTGTCTTCAGATAACCTCAGCTGTTAAGCTTGATTCTCGATGACGATCGAGGTAGACCCGGCCAGGGATTGGCGGGTGGGAGTTTCGGGTTGATGAGCTCAGTAGAAAGGCCATGGCAATTGCATATTTACTTGTTGTTATTTGATTATCCTACTCAACCGCGAGGTTGACCGTGTATTTATGAACACCTGTGATGATTCGTAATGGGGAGCAGGTCTGACAGGTAACTGACGGATCCAATTATGGCATGGGATGGCGAGAGGATGTAGAAGACTGATCTAGAATTTAGATCACAATAGAAGTCTTCAGTTGTATCAATTTCCGCTGTAATAGTATTACTTAAACAATTATGTTGTAACGACTTCTTAATTTTATTTAAAGTACTGCGTTTTTTTCCTTTGATTATCTACTACCTCGGTTACTCTGAGATGGTAACACGCTCAATTATCTAGGAAGTCCTAGTACAGGCTCTTGGATAAATGGGGGTGTTACAATTTGTCACAAAACTTGTCTTAAATTCTCATCTTCTACTCGAAACTTTGTTGTATAGATTGATTTTGTAGTATGTCGAGGGTCGTAAGGAGCACTAGAAACTCAAGGAACCGGAGAGCGGCCCAAGACAATGCGGTTCTCGAAGCACCGCGTATTCCTAGAGTCCGAGAGTACCATGTCACCATCTTTATCGATGAGCCTCAAAAGAATGCCTTTCTTGCCTTAGCCAGAAGACCTTTTGCCCCAACGAGGTATGTGTCGATTGGAGCGTTGCAGGAGTTGGGAATAGCATAAGATATGCATTGTATCTTCGACATCCTTGGGTTGGAAGAGTTGTATAACCTCGAGGAGGTATGTTATCGGAATTTGACCTTGGAATTCCAAAGTTTTTTTGCCTATAATAAGGAGACTAAGATGGTGTTTTTTAGGCTAAAAAACACCCCCTTCTTAATGTATTGCAATGACTTTGCGGAATATTCGGAGGTGTTAAGAAGGAATGACCTTGACTATGACGATATAAAGACAACCATGAACGCCACAAAATATATAGACTTGTACACTGGTAATTCCCATACTATAGTGAGCGCTTTGCAAGCGAATGACGTTGAACACCCAGTCTTGAGGTTCTTTTTATGCCTCATGACTAATATCCTTTATGGTAGGGCTGATGTGAGCAAATTAAACTCCACGGAGGTCTTACTTTTAAGCTCTTATTTGAACCCTTATCAGGAGGAGCACTTTTATTTCAATGTCGTGTCTATGGTATGTCTAGCCTTCGAGAGGATAACCTTACCCAAAATTGCTTATTGGATTGCGGTGCACTTGTAACCCTCTTAGCCAAGAAGTAAGAGGTCTTTGAACCAGGGGAGGTAGATGAAGAGTTGACGACCGAGGTGATATATTTTGACATAGCCTACATGAAGAGAATTCATTGTCTTAACTACTTGTGTGAGGACCATTAGGATTGGAAGTGGACGGGGGACTTGTGGATGAGACTCCCGCGGGAGATGATTTTCCCGAAACCGATCACCTTGTTGAGGTGAATGCACCCCGCCCTGCGCTGCAATAGTGACATCATTCCCCAAGAGCTCGTCTTCGTGATTAATAAGAAGGATAAGCCCCAATCCCCTTCTTCATCACCCCGTGCCCCAACCATGCAAGCACCATCTCCCCCGACTATGCATGTACCAACTTCTTCCTCTATGGATGTACTACCTTGATCCTACACCAGTGGGTATACCTAATGCCCGTCTACTTATGACCCTAGTTTCCAAATGGCGGAGCTTACCTACTGCCTAAACAATGACCTTGTAATGACGAATACTCATGAAGAGGAGTTAAAACAAGGTGTGAGAACTCCACATCACCCAAGTTTTTGGACAAGGCTGGGAGATGATTCGGGTGTCTTTAGTGCATATGGTGTGAACCCGTCAGATTGGGGCACTACGATTCCCCATGGTTATGGATAGTTGTTTTGTCCATGAGCGGGACCTCAATGTGCTAGCGGGACCGTTTTCTTTGTTATGTTCCTCAAGGTGGTTGTATCGATGGTGCATGGACATCTGGAGTGGCGTGGGAGCAGGTGGCGGGAGATAGTGATGACGATAATGAGGATGAGGATGGAAACACAGAGGTTGATTATGAGAATGATGACGACGATGATGATGAGGATGAGGTTGAGGTGCCCTTGGCTATTTGGGCAAAGAAACAAAGCAGGAGGTAAATCTTGGTAGGTTGAACGTTGTTTGTGATGTAGTTAAACTTGTTTGATTCAGATATTTTTATTTATGTTTTAATTTGTGTCCTTAGGGCCAAAACATTTGGTTGTAAATCGATTGTTGGGTGGTACGGTAAGCACTATTAGGATTATTTATGTTAAAATGGTAGAAAAGACATGTGTTAGGAGTGATTTTGGAGGAAGTAACATTCTGATCTGGTGACACTCGGTCGAGTGCCCCCTGCACTTGACCGAGTGCCGCCTAGTCAGTCGAGTGGACCATTTCACTCGACTGAGTGCTCTGCTTTTGGCTGTTATGCTACCAATACTCGATCGAGTATTGGGTGTATGTGCCTTGTTTCGTGGGTTGCGTCGGTTACCTTATATTTAGGAGAACACCGTGCTCTTATATAATTGGGTTCCTCGTGAACTGTTTACGTATGGTCTATATTATTTGGTGTTTCACCTTTTTGGTTGCATTTAATTGCCTGATATAAATTTTACATGATTAAAATTGTTAACAAGGAGTGAATGATAGATTGAGATGATGCATGTTTTCTAGTCATGATCTTATCCCCTGTAACACAATAATGATGTATATATTACGTGATGCTTTACCATTTTGTGCACCATATGGTGATGTTAATGCATGATCGGAGTCTAGTATTTCTAATAAAAGGAATTGTTAACGTTTAACCGATGTCAATATGAGAAATCATGTGTAACGATGTGACGAATGGAATTTGATGAGGTATACGCATAACGTGATGAGTACGGAAATGGGAGTTTTGAAAGTGGTTAAATCATAATACGATTAATAATTTGTCATTATGTAACTATTTTATAAAACCCATATATTCTTGTCATCATGATATGAATCTTATTACGTATATACGCGTGTGGGCGCGCGCACACACACACATAGCCATGAGTGACGTGCGAGAGTAACGATGCGAGTCGGGAGTTGCTTGAGATTAGAATGTTGAACTTTCGAGTTGACCTTGCGGTTAGGATATTTTTGGGAAGGCTTGTGGTGTGAGATTTATATCGACGGTATTATGGTTATATAGGATTTAATTAGGTGATTTGCAATAGGTAAGAAAAGTGTGGTGAACATTGAATTCCTTTTAAGTTATAAAATTCAATTATGAAAAATATGTAAGTGTTATTTTGATGATTGAGCGTTGAACTTCAAGACAAAGTTACCTTTAAGGAAAAGTGGATATAATAGTTTGCAATTTAAGGAATGGAAGCATGGGAATGATATGGTAGGTAAAAGAGGGTGTGATGAGTATGGTAAGCATAAGAGTATGTATGCGGTGCCAGCATAGGAAGACTAATGAGAGTATAGTGTCGGTACAACAAGAGTGATGATGGTGGTAAGAATATGGATGGACCTTGTAAGGTAGCCGATAATGGAGAGAGTAGGTGAGTGTTCAACAAAAACAGAAGGGAGGAGAACTTTGGCGACGAAGATCATTCTAAGTGCGGAAGATTATAATACCCGGTACTTTAGAGATTTCTAAAGGGCCCTATGAGGAATAGGGAGTGAACCCTTACGCTTGATTAGAATCGTAATCGTGAGTAAGGAGGTAAGCACAAAACCGAGTGTGAGTGCTATGGACCGATTAAGTGGCACTCGACCGAGTATAGGGAATACTCGACTGAGTTAGTGACACTCGGTTGAGTGTACGGACACACTCGACCAAGTGTATTGTGTCATCGAGTAATATAAGTTTGAGCCAGGATTAGAATTCAGCAATATAATTCATTTCCTTACTCTCTCTAAAACCCTAATTTATTCTACCACATATTTTTACACCTTCCCTAACCTCCTTCGATAGAGATTGAACATGAGTTTTAAGATGATACATCCTTTCTCTCTAGCTTTCCCCAATCTCATCCCCGTAAGTCAATGTTTCCACCTTTTTCTCAAATTTATTCAAACCCTAACATTCTGGGTTTTTGTGAGTATTGTTAATTAATAATTATAAATAGCATTATGAGTAGTTAGGGGCTAATAATAAAAGGTTTTATAGATTAAAAGAGTATAAGATCTTATTACGATAGTACTGTTATATATGTTGATTTAGAAAGTGTTGTGTAGAAGACGAATTTGTGCTTGTTTTGGGTTGCTTGCGGAGTTGCTACAAGGTAGGGTTTCTCTACTCGGTTTTAATAGTATGAATGTTTACATATGTCGTTATTGTTTTCGTTGGTTTCACATGAGGATTATAATGGCATATTAACATGTCATTGTGTACACGTGTCTTAGAGAATGATGTAGTTATCGGGGTTTCATTATAACATGTCAATGGGGGATTATGTCTTAAAGCATTATTATTATTATTATAGTTACATTATGATATGATAATGAGGTTCATGTTAATATGATGATTTTTTACTTGGCATATTGTGATGTATGTCGATTCTATGTCATGAGCATTCGTATTATTGTAACTGACAAGTGTTTGTTATGTGCAAGCTATCACCTGCTTTAATTGGGGTGGCTTATGATGATATATATGATTTTTTTGATCATATGGGGAGCATTTTGAGTATAGGTTTGAACTTGGTAGTGAGCGGGGCACGGGCCGAGCCATGGACATTGGAGTCGAGTCGAGTACTCACACATTAGTCGATGTAGACTTATTGGAAAGATTGTTGTAGTTGAGGTATTTTGTACTATGTATTAGGTATGTAATTCTCTAAACATATGCTTTAGTAAAATATTACTTAATTGTAGTTTTGACGCACTACCTCAGGAAATCGAGATGGTGACACTTCTAATTGACTTGGCCGGGTAATTGGGGGTATTACAGTACGACCTCTAATGAGAAATCAAAACAAACAAACTTTCAATAGCCTTTCTTCAACCAAAATCAAACCCAAAACCAACTTGGCTTCCATACCAATAATAATTTTCAAACCAACATTCTTACAATTAAAACAATAACCAATACTTTGACATGGAAAAAACAGTTTTGCAAATGCAAAAGATCCAACAAGACTTCTTTGCTCAAATGCAAAAAGATAGTCAATCAAAGGTTATCAACATCAACAATATCTTCGTACACACTAAGATGTTTGAAACACAAATATCACAAATGGTCACATCAAGCTCAGAAATACAAAAGAGAAATTATCTCGCCAAGGTAACCCTTCTATCAATAACGAAGTGGCACATGCTATTCACGTAAGGTGTGGCAAGCTATATGAGCGGCCCAATAATGCCGACTGATGACGATGGTGTTGAGGTGAGGAGTAAGAAGAAGGATATGGGTGAGGAAGTGCTGGAGAGGAACGGTAAAGATGAAACATGGAAAAAGAATGACAAGTTAGTAGAGTCTACTAGAAATAAAAAAAGTGAATTGTCGAAGAAAGGGAAAGATGATGAAAAGAGCAAGAGGGGTGAGGAAGAGCCTATTGTCATTGAGCTACCCTTCCCTAGTACACAAGCAAAACAAAAGATGTAAAAGCAACTTGGAAAGTTCATGGAGATAGTCATGAACTTGAAAGTGTTGATTCCATTCATGGAATTAATAACTCATGTTCAGGCTTATGCTAAGTACATGAAGGATATCCTAACAAAGAATAAGCCAATTAGGACAATTGAGACTATTGCATTCACCTACACAAGTAGTACAGTCTTATATGAAAACTACCCTTCTAATATAAAAGATCCGCGAAGCTTCTCTATACCATGTAACATTGGCAACACAAATATTGACAAGGCATTATGTGATCTTGGTGCAAGTGTGAGTATGATGCCATATTCGGTTTGTGTGAAACTTGGCTTGGAGAGCTTAAGTGTACAAGTATGACGCTTCAAATGGCGGACAGGTCTACAAAGAAACATTTAGAAGTGTTGGAAGATGTTCCGGTATAAGTTGGCAAATTCTTAATTCCGGTGGACATTGTGAAAGTTGACATGACATCGATTTGAAGTATTTCATTATTTGTGGTGGTTCAAGCTAGGATTGACCCGCGTGTATCTAGTGGACTTGTGTCTTTATTTGGGGTGGTTTTCTTATGGGCTAATAAATATGATTTTGTTCTAATACTATTAACATTTAGTTGTAAGCTTCTAATTATGTTTGGATGGTACCTTGCATATTTATTTTTGCAGACTGTTGCTCTTCGCAGAGCAAAGCAAAGAAACATGGGAAGATCGTTTTTGGCTTGTGGTGGGGAGGCTTTAATTCAGTTGAGGCTTTAACCTCTGCTGTTCGTGTTTGGGTTTGATTGGTGTTTGAACATGTTCTTGGAGAAGAAAAGTACACATTTGTTGAGAACGTGAAGAACCTTCATTCTTGCACCATTCTTATAAATGGTTAGTAAAATATAACTACGTCCACTAATTTATTTTCGTTTTGACTAGGATGATTAACTAACATCAATTTTGGCGATTACTTCTTCAATGCAAAAAAGGTCATGTTTTGATTGTCAAAACAACAATTTTCATGTCATTTTAAAAACAATGTTGCTATTATATATTCTGAGGAAAAATCCGTTAAAGTCAAAAGTTTGACTACCAAAGTCAAATGGGGGCTACACAAATAAATGGGTTGTAATGTAACAGCCCGATTTATTTAGGAGCCTTTAACAAGACATTCATAAATAAATGAGATTGATAGCATCTCAGTTGCCCGAGTTAGTGAGTAACAAAGATAACAATACAAAGGTACTTTAAGATAAATAATATAATCTGCCTCAACTTGTTCTATTACAATTGTTCCAAACTAAATAAAGTGAATAAGTAAATATGGCAATCCAACGGAAAGAATAAGTAAATAGTGTTTAGTGAAAGTCTAAGTGACAACTAGACTCGAGGAGATTCTAATTCTCGCGTCCCAATCCCCACAAGCATCCATCATAGCTACTTAAATCAAACCTGTAAGTTTAATCTACTCCCCATTCAATTGGAAATTATTGAATGGTTCATAACAGGCGACCCCAATTATAGTTGGCGACAATTTTGTCATCAAACATAAAAACGTCAACCTACGGTTGAATAGGATAACTAAACAATATGTAATGGATACTGGACAAAACCTGCAATAGATGATATAACAATATAAATAAACACAATGCACCACGATCCGTATATCAAAAATTGTGACGACTCACATGAGTACCACACATATTGCTCAGGACCACCGCCTACCCCGAACATCTTCGTGCCTGGCCTACCAGATTCTCAGGTCCACGACTCTTCTACATCCCCATGCCTGACCTAACAAACTCAAGTCTACAACTGAAGTTGTGCCTAGCCAACCAATACATCACACAATAAAAAAAATACAACTCCTCCAACAATGCCAAAAGACAGAAACCAATCCCATGAATAAAGATATAATAATAAAATACTTGTAAGACAACTCATCCAATTGTAAGACAACTTTTATAAAACAACAATTAAAACAATACTCATCTTCCAAATTTGTCTTAAAATTACAATAATATAATAATTATCCATCTTACAATTACTCAATCAAGAAAACAATTAAACAGATAAACATGATTGAGTAGTTAACCTACATTTTCGCAAATCTACTCCAATAACAAGGAACTATTTAATTAGAAGGCCTCCTCCACAAAGTTTCTTCCTAAACAACAATTAAATCATATATAATTGTAATCTAACCGTCTTACTTAAAATTAAGATGTAAACTACCCAACCATCAACAACGCCAACTTCCCAACAACCACGGTCAAACTGTGGACCACACCGACGGTCAATACCGCCCTAAAGTCAGTGAAGTATCTGGCTTACAGCTGGTAAACGACAATCAATAGGGTGGTCATCGTCGGCGGTCAATAGGGTCAACGGTGGTCAAGCTTGAAATGTAAATAATTAATGTAAATCGTCTTACCAATTAAATCTCTAAGATGGAAAAGATGAACAAGCTTTCTCTCTTATGTCTCCTCTTCTCTTTCTTAAATTTTAACTGCGTTATATAGCGTGCACAACTTAGACTTGGTGTGAAAGCATTTGCTGATGCTCTTTTTGTGATCCCAACGACCCTTGTTGAAAATGATTGTCTTGACACACAAGATGTTATCATTTCCCTTAAGGTACCTTTGACTATTTTATATATTCATCTATGTACAATACTGCGACCTTTCACTAAATAATCTCTATTTCACCCTTTTCATAATTGAATAAAAATTCAAATGGAGGTTACGGATTGAAATGGACCGAATAATAATTATCTTGATCGGCGAAATCCTTGAAACTAAACAAAGGTAATTAAATGTTTAATTTAATGTTACTTGTGTGGGATGCTCTCTGAAGATCACACACACTTATTTTTTACTTGTGCCTATAGTGATAGATGTTGCAATTTAGTTGTTGTTTGGAGTAAAA
Source organism: Silene noctiflora (assembly GCA_009801015.1). Classification (NCBI taxonomy): domain Eukaryota; kingdom Viridiplantae; phylum Streptophyta; class Magnoliopsida; order Caryophyllales; family Caryophyllaceae; genus Silene; species Silene noctiflora. The sequence continues at coordinate 6,330 of VHZZ01024536.1, read as the reverse complement.
TACAGATACCACAGCAGGAGTGTTTTACAACGTGACAAACGACATGATTCAGATCCATTTGTAAGAAGAAGATGATTGGGGTTATACTTGCAACTCTTATATACCATGTATGGCATTGCAGGAAAACATGTTAGAAGGAGAGTTTGTTGGTACGACCCGAGGTGCTAGTGCAGCGTGTCAAAAATGATCTTCAGAGAGCATACCACACAAGTAACATAAGCTAATCTGCAAAATGTTTAGGCTACCCAGTCTGTCTTGAGTGAGCAGCTTATGATGAATAGTTTGCTAGCAAATAAAGCCATGCTTGAGCATTATCCATCAGTTGAGATTCCAAGGGTACCACTCAACATTAGTACCCTCTTGTTACCATGACTAATAACCAATACTAATAGTATAGGTCAAACTCTGCCCATGGCAAGGACTGTCAAATAAAGGGCTTCAACATAAACTTGATTTGGCAGACTTTTCTCCATCCCCAGCTAGAGGTAGGAGGCGATTCATAATACTTTCATTCTTTGTCCTTTATATAAACAGCATGAACCCATTTAACCCAAAAATGATCAGCCTTTTGTCCATCCACCAGACATATTTGACAATGGCTGCATTATTCCAATTCATCAAGTTCTTTAGCCCCAGTCCCCGTTTTCTCTTTGGCCTGCAAATTTTTTCCCAAGCCACCACAGCAAGGTTGCCACTGGATTCCTTTCCATGCCACATATAATCTTTGCAAATCTTTTCAATCTTCCTGATTACAGTTTTTGGGAGGATAAAAATGCGTCCCTAATAATTATGCAAAGTACTTAACATTGACCTTATGAGGACCACTCTTTCAGCATAAGATAAGTGTCTGGTACCCATTCCCTTTATCCTGTCCACCACCTTATTCAACCAAGTAATTGCAGTGAAGAATAAAGAGCTTTTTAGGTGACACATTGACGCTCAGATACTTGAAGGGAACCCCTCACGTTTTTCATACCAGTAGCACTCTCTAGTTCCTTAATCAGTCCAGTATCCACTCCATTACAGTAAAAGTTAGACTTCCCTCTATTCATCATAAGCCCAAAAGTTTAGAGAAGTACTCAAAGGCATTCAACATAACTCAATAGAGGACCTATCCCCTTTGCAAAAGAGAATCAAATCAGCATCAAAACAGACATGTGAGATGTTAATTCTCTTGTAAATAGCGTGAAATCTAAACTTCTTATGCTTTTGTATCGCCAGCAATATTCTGCTGAGGTAATCACGACACAATATAAATAAGAGGGGGAAAGGGGGTTCTTTTGCCTCAATCTTCTTCTTCCTTTAAAGAAACCAAACACCTCTCCATTTAGGGCAATTGCATAAGATGGCGTGGTAACTCATTGCATTAGAATACCTACCATCTTCACAAAACACCCCACTGCTCTTAACATTTCTTCAAGAAAAGGTCATTCTACAGAATCATAGGACTTTTCTAGATCAATTTTCATTATCATTCTTGGAGAGCAAGACTTCCCATTATATAACCTAATTATATCTTAGCAGATCAATATCTTTCCAACAATGTCCCTCCACTAAATGAAGGTACTTTGTGAGGGAATGATTATTTCAGGTAAGATCAAGCTCAAAATACTACATAACACTTTAGACAAACATTTATAGATGGATTTTAGAGTTCTAAAACTGGTGGTGATGAAAAATTGCCTCCGATCAATGAAATTGTTGTTCTTGACTCTTCTAGTTAAGGTACTCCATCACTTCTGAAACTTTCTGCGGAGGATGTTAAGGAAGAACTTGATTATTGGAAATCAGTTGTTTATGGTTATGTGATGGGGACTAATCCTCCATGGGAGGTGTTGGAGGGTTTCCTACGCAGAGTGTGGTGTGATTTTTAGATTACTAAGGTGTCTTTCCTACCAAATGGATTATTTGTGGTTCGACTTGACACTTTAGAGCATCAAAAGATTCTTCTTGCTAGAGGAATGGTCTTGTTTGATGGTAAACCTGTTATTTTTTGGCCATGGGATCCAGAACTTAAAATTTCTAAAGTTATGCAAAATCTGTTCCTATTTGGAATAAGTTGGTGGGACTTGATCTAAAGTTTTGGGGTGCTAAGTGTTTGGAAAAACTTGCTACCTTGGTAGGGAAGTGTGTCTGTATTGATGAAAATACTTTGAATCGATGATAAGTCCATTTTATATATGATTTTACCCCATTTAGTAGCTTGGTTTCTCATGTTTTATGCACTAATGTTAATGATTATTTGTGGCTATCTCAGGTTCAAGATGTTTTGATTATATTTAATGTATTTTGTAGGAAATATAGCTTCTGATAGCTAAATCCCGTCAAAAGAGCAAAGATCGAGTTCACAAAGCTAAGTGGAAATTGGATTGGATCATGTTTGATCATGCAAGCACAAGTGTTGGAAGAAATGACCCAAATGATTATGCATGGCAAATGTAAACAATTGAGATGTAATGCCCAAAAATGAAGTCCAAGCAATCATGTGGAGTTCCTAGCTTAGGATTGCACATTTGATTCCACAAAAGTTTAATAAGTCGGAGGATTAAAGGAGAATTAAGGCATATTATTGTATTCCAAGGGCATTAACCAAAGCATTTAAGAGACATAGCCGGATTCAAGCAACCCCGATAGGGGACGAGGTGCTTTGGATTCCTTTTGATCCCTTATGTTTCGCTTTGGAAGTACTATATGAGGAGTGCCTTAGGTCCTGACTTAGACACAACATTACATCATATTCTATCATATTATTACATTCTCATATCACTTGTATTCTCTTATATTTCCCTTAGTTCTTTAGCATTTTCAAGAATAGTTTATATTTTGTATTCAATCTTTAAGTTATAATTACAATTCAAGTTCAAGTTCAAGTTCTTTATTCTTTATTTGCAATTTCATTTCGGTAATTCTATTCCTTCTAGTATTTTCATTATTGTTTACATTACTTGGTTTGTTTAATTATTCCATTTTCGTATTGTTATTTAGTTATTACTTAGTTGTTAGATTTCTACATTCACTTTTGTAATCAAAGTTATATTCACATGCAATTTACATTTCTATCATCATTAGCATTACAACATTAGTTGATCATTTCATTCATATCATTTAGTTTATTTCATATTTGCATTTCTTTATTTCTTTGTAATTATTATAATCATTCCATTATGTTTATGCCATTTATTTCATATTTAGTTTTTGTTATTTTCATCATGAGTGAATAGTTTAGTTTTGTCTAGGGAATACGGGGAGTCATGCATTAGTTACTTAAATCAAGTTAGAAAAGTATGTTTTATCATTGCATATTTGTCGCTACATATGTTTGTTATTTATTTGTTAATCTTTGGTAATTTATCACTACTCCAGATTAAATTTGTTAATACAATCTATAAGTCGAGAGGCACGGACTTGTATTAGACTACGCATTTTTTAGTAGATTGACCTAACCATATCGAGAGTTCGTTAGGACTCGATCTAAGGCTTGACAATAATATCGAGAGGTGGTTGTCTCTAGGCCTAGACATTTATCTTTTGTTATACATTTCTACTCTAGCATGAACATTTTATCTATGCATGTGTGACCCGAATCCCTAGACTTCTTTCATTTATATTCTTTACAACTTTTAATAATTTTGTTATCACCAATCTCAAACCAAAAAAAAAGTAACTCGACCTAAATAGAACCAATCCATAACAATTTGCAAGGTAATCCATTTTTCTCTGTGGTTCGACCCCTATTACTACATTCATTTGTTATTAGGGTAATTAACCTTTGCATAGGTGCGCGATAGCCTGTGTCAATCGAATTCTTTTGGGATTTGCCAATGTTGTGGTGGATGTGGAGATTGATCAAACTTTCCCTGACAAAATTCGATTTCTGGATGAAGCAGGACATGAGGTGACTGTATTAATTGAATATGACTGGTTGCCCATTAATTGTACAAAATGCAGGGGAATGGGACATACTGAGAAGGTTTGGAGAAGGGGAATTAGGAGGCCTCCCCTTGTTTGTGCTCAGAAACCTCATCAACAAGTATGAAGACCAAAACCTACTGCCCGAGTTGATTTAGACCCTAAGGAATTTCCTGAGTTGCCTGTCACTATCAATACTATGGCTAGTATCAGCAGAGAAGGTATTACTCAACAGACTCAGGGATTAATTACCCCTGTCAATAATCCTATTCCTGTTAGTCATTGTGCTAGTTTTACACAAACTAGGATTCTTACTAGAATGACTAGGCATGTATCTAGAATTTCTAGGGCCACTGCTGGTGATTTTTTTGTTTATTTTAATGCTGAAAAGGCTGGATGTACAGAATTGGTTGATAAAGAAGGGGGGAAACATCCTTACCCCCTTATGAGTAAGCTTGGTGTCCGGAATATTAGGGGCCTTAATAGTGTACTAAAACAGAAATATATTAATCGGTTTTTGCATCAACAAGATGTGGATCTATTTGGGCTCCTTGAGACAAGGGTTAAACCTAGGTCTCTAAAAAAAGTATCTAATAATTTGTGCTATGGCTGGTATTTTGTTACTAATATGAGTACTCAATCTGGTGGAAGAATTTGGGCTCTCTGGAAAGCTAATAGAATGGTTGTGGATGTGGTTGAAATGGATGCTCAATTTATCCATCTTAAGGTTACTGAACTTCAAAATGATAAGGTCTATTATGTTTCTTATGTTTATGGCTTTAATAAAATTGATCAAAGGGTTCCTCTCTGGAATGCTCTTATTAGATTGAGGATGAACAGCCCGTGGATTATGTTGGGAGATTTCAATTGTGTCATGTTCTCTAATGAAAGACTGGGGAATATTGTGAGAGATGCTGAGATTGTACCTTTTCAGAATGTTGTTCAATTGAGTGACTTACAGGATCTAAAAGTTTTAGGGGTCTTCTTCACTTGGACAAATAAGCAACCTAGTAGTACTAGAGTCTTCAGTAGAATTGATAGAGTTCTTATCAATGATGGTTGGTTTAATGATGGACCTGACTACTATGCTCATTATCTGCCTGACGGTGATTTTGATCACTGCCCTTGTTTAATTGAATGTGGGACTGTTCAGACTATAAGGAAGAAACCCTTCAAATTTCTTAATATGTAGAGTAGAATTGAGGACTTCATGATAATTTTGGAAAGTAATTGGTCTTGTTCTTATGAGGGGACCCCTATGTTTAATTTGGTTAAGAAGATGAAAGTTATCAAACCTGCTTTGAAGATTTTGAATAAGAGTCTATTTGCTGATGTTGAATAGAATGCAGATATGGCCTATAATTTGCTCTTGGATTGTCAACTAAACTTACAAAAAGATCCTACTAATCATGCTTTAATGGATGTTGAGGCACAAACTAGGGAGAGCTATATGATGCTTAAAAAAGCTAAGGAGGACTTTTTGAAACAAAAAGCTAAGTGTGATTGGGTGAAGGATGGTGATGCTAATACTGCAATGTTTCACCAGGCCATAAAGGAGAGGCAATATCAGAATAAGGTCTTCAAAATCTAGGATATTGAGGGGGTCATTTACAAGGAACCAGATACTATTCTTAATGCCTTTGTGAAATATTATGAAGGTTTATTGAGAACTAATGCTTCTACTTATGGATTCTATCTTAATATTGTCACAAAAGGTGTTCAGGTTCTTACAAGTCATTTGGCAGCTATGTGTCACATTCCTAATGAATAAGAGATTAAGAAGACTCTTTGGTCCATTCCTGAGGTCAAGAGTCCTGGACCTGATGGCTATACAAGCTGTTTTTTTAAGAAGGGATGGAAGGTGATTAAGAAGGATCTTATCTTGGCTGTGCAAGATTTTTTTCAACATGGCCAGCTTCTGAAACAAGTCAATGCCACTAACCTTATCTTGATTCCAAAAGTTGACAATCCTTTGAATGTCACTCAGTTTAGACCAATAGCTTATTGCAATGTGGTCTATAAAATCATTTCTAAAGTTCTAAGCTTAAGAATTGCAAATTGCCTCACTAATATTATCAATCCTACTCAGGCTGCTTTTATTCAGGGTAGAAGTATTCTAAGGAACATTCTCATTAGTCAGGATCTTGTGAGATTATACACTAGTAAAATTGTTTCCCCTAGATATGAAGATTGACCTTGTGACACCCCGCTATTTAACGACACTTAACTAATATGCGGAAGCGAAATAAACAGCGGAAATACAGGATTTTTTTTTTTTAAACATTTTAAAGTCTAACAGCGAAGCGTCATTAAAACTGAAACATAGAACGAGCGATAGATAAGTTATACAATCCAAATAAGTAGAAATAGTGATGGGGAAAAGATATCCCTCGAATAACAAGTTTGATAAGCATAAATAAG
>VHZZ01024518.1:0-15483 GCA_009801015.1 Silene noctiflora | reverse complement strand
GAAGAGTTGTCGAGGACGGCAACAGATTAGGTGGGGGAGAGTGTAAGGAGCCGCATGTTAGCCGCAATTCTAGCCTTAGAATCCTAAAAATTGCGTGCGTGCTCCGTCCACTTCGAACCCTTAGATTTTATTATTCACTTATGTATTTTCATTTCCGTTTTTTATGTTCATGTAGTACTCCAAGATTACTTCTTGCGTTTCGAATCTTGGAGGTAGTCGTTTACTTTAAGGTTTTTAGGCGTTTAGAAAACGTATCGTTATTCTGCACAGTTAATGTTTCATGCTACAAGAGTAGAAATATCAAATTTGCCTTTATGGGAGGTACTAGTCAATCAATCTGCTTCTCATCCAAAAGCTTTCTTATTTACTCATTGCTTGCATTCGAATGCATTGTTGCCTTCATTCTTACTAACGAGCAAGTGTGTGTCGACCGTTGATGATCGAGACTAGGATCCCGACACACGCAATCCGAGACCGATTACGAATGCACTAGTGGGCGATCCCTCACTAGTGCTTGACGCTCTCGCTTGCATTCTTGTCGTGAGTTAGACACGGGTGCGCGTTACGTTCCGGCTCAAAGTACCGGACCGTGACACTGGGTAAGCCCTTTGTTAGTCCTCCGAATTCCACCACTACATGACTCCCTATTTTCTCAAAAGGCATTTTTATAATATGGGGTCTTGGTTTAGCGCTTTAGAATAGGGTCACTCAAATTTATTGAACAGCCCTGGTTATCATCGAGCTGCTCTTCTCAGACCATTTTCTGAGATAAGTTAAGTAGGGTGGTTAAAGTTTAATAGGGGTAGCAGTTTTGTAAACTATAAAAAGTAAATTGGGCAATAAAGTCAAGTTTGTAGGACGAAAAGGGAAAGTTTGTAAATGGGAAAACATAGTGGTGTTTTCTTATACTTATGAGATGGGGAAATATTAGGTTAAGATTATCCGTCAGACTTTTCAAAGTCTTAAGACTCTGCCACATCAGCTTTCTACTAACTTTTATTATTTTTTTATTGTTCAGACTTACCTAAGACTCACCTCAGACTTTATACATTATCCATCAGACTCACCTCAAACTCTACTTTTCTACTTTCCACTTCACTTACTTTTTTTTTCAAAAAAAAAATGACACATGGTATCMATTAATTGGATACTTTCCACTCATGGTGGGGTCAAGACTCACCTAAAGTCTTAAGTTGAGTCTTGGATTTTCAAGACTCAACTTAAGACTTTGTCAAGACTTTTGTAGATTATTGGTAGTCTTGAGTGGGCCTTGTCTTAAGACTTACCAAAGTCTTGTCTCAAGACTACCAATAATCTTACCCTTAGTTTTAATTGTTATGTTCTATTTTTTTTTTCACTTCTCTAATTTATGTGAGTATTTTTTGAAAAGAGAACGAAAACAAAAAAAAAAAAATGCAGAGACTATATACCGTACAATTTAAATTTTTGTATTTACACAGATCTATACCAATAAATATTAGTTGGGGTGATGTTTTTTGTCAACATTATGGCCGACATATATATATATATCAAGGATATTAGTTTACAAAGTGGCAGAATTGTGCAAAACAAATCGATCCTTACTAATTTTGTTGTTTGGTAAATCATCCAATGTTAAAGAAAAAAAAAAAAAGGTTCTGAAAAGACAAAGAGGTATGATAAGTTTCTATATTGGTGAGAAAATTAAATCTTTGAAGAGAGAACAGTCACAACTCATAACCCTAAGTATGTGGATCACTTTGAACAGCTAATTGTTAATCAGACTTCATATGATTACCAAGGGCAAACACACGTACTTTTTTAAAGGCACTAATGATTATAGACGATGAAGGCACGCAAAATCTTTTACTATTTTCCCTAGCAAGTCATGTGTAGAATTTCTAGAATATCTTCCAGTATTGCACCACAATAATGAGAGAAATTACAAAACTAGTTTCCAAAATACGAATCTATTATAAATAGAACTATCTTCTCATCTTCCTCAATAATCTTGGGAGTATCTATATGGTGATTGTCTTGGATACAAATGGATGCTTTTATTAGGACTTGCAAGGACTAATGATACATGGAGGACGAGGAAAAAAATGGAGATAACAAAGGTCCTCTGTGAAGATGATGTTAATCATCACATAGGCATATCTCCCATCATCTGCAGAGCATAATACATCAATTAGAGATCAAAATGCGGTCTTTGTTCATGAGCCGATAAATGTGTAAGGTTACTGGGGTCAGACCTACGCAGTCTGACTCCTGTTTTGAACACAGAAAGGTTGTTTGTGAATTGTCGGTGACTGGCACACACTATATGACGAGTCATTTTACTTTGTTCCATCTAAAGCCATGCATGTGCGTGGTTACTTCATAAAAATCAGACACTTGATGCAATTAACTCGTGCAGAAAAATGTGTCTGATTACTGGAAAATAAGATGAAAAGCCAGTGGAAAGGCAAGTGGAAAAGAACCTTGAGAATGTCGCCAAACATCCCTTGCATAGGATTTTTGCGCGTTACTCCATAGAACCTCTCTGCTATTTCATCTAACAGCTGTATGACATAACCAAGCCCGGTCTCAGTTCAGAAATACAAGTAATAACCAAACTTATGTAAGATCTTCAGGGAGTCCGCTGAAACTGAAGATGGAAAGCAAATTACCTCATTAAATGTGGGATCTCTATCAATGCTAGGCTGGTAATTCTGCCTCAACATTCCGAATAGAGGTAAAGCATCCCTTTCCAACCTGCAAAGCTCACGAAAAGCGCATTCAGAACAGCATCTTAGAGGGAGTCCGTGTTATTCCGACTCTAATAGTACCTTGCATAATAGTGTGAAACGCTGAATAACTCAGACATGGGATATCACATGGATTTTAGGCCTAAAACATAAGGATTCCTCATAATATATACAAGGCCGACACTTGAAAACATGTCTATGCCCGTGTCATTCTAATCGGGTTGAAGCAACATAGGGTGATTAAGAATGACAGAAACATCCCCCACATTTTTATTTTACACGTGTCCAACTTGCTGAATGTAAGAGAACAATTAGGATTATCATACGTCTGCAAGAGATAAACAATTAACTCCATAAGCTCTGATTTAGGGAATTCCAGTTCTTTAGATTCCACCTTCTGCTTGACTTCATCCATTATATAATTGGCATCCCTCAGGTTACCTAAAGCCAAATACCTGCAAGTAGAAAAAGAAATCCCCTCAGGTCATACATAGTAAGGGAATTGAAAATCCCATGAATTACAAAACATGGAGTTGTTTGGTTGCCAATTTTTTTGGCAAAATGTACGCATTCAATATTCCTAGGAATTTTCAATGCGTACATGATGGGGAAATACGGAAATTGGATTACCTACTCCCCTAGTTAATTGACAACTCATGTGGAATTCAATGCCTACATTCGCAACTGAACGTTTCTGCCGACTTCATGTGTATATATAGGAAACTAATTGACGTGAATTTGATTTTCATGTGTCGTTTAATTCCTTGATCAACCAAACAATAACTTAACCTCTTTCCTAAATCCTAATCCTAACATTAAATATGACAAGAAAAAAATTACTAAAGCTTGAGGGTCTAATTTATTTGCAGGTGGATGGATATCTGGAAGGAGTATTACAATGTAAAATCCACAAGATTTCCATTTGTATTTAAATGCATAGAAATTCATGAATTTCAGAATTTAGATAAAGCAAGGGCACATATATGCCAGCAGGATCAGCAAATTGTTTGCCTCTCCCTACACTTTCGGTCACAGCTCGAGTTTAAACTCCTGAAAGGTGTGAGAATCATGTACCAATGATGCTTGGAGAAGAGAAACTTACATTAGAACAGCACGGGCGATAGCCAAGTCATCTTCTCCTGGATAGCACTACAAAGTTCAGCAATAGATATTAGAAATACATTTAGGATAAAATATAGACCAGGAAACTGTATGAAATTCAAAGTTGGTAATTTGCTGAAAAGCAAACATCCGTGGTATCTTTCAAGTTTCAACAATCAGACTACTAGAATTAGTAAGGAATTTGGAGAACTACACAATCAGTAATTCCTTAATCAAAGAGAAGTTACATGAAACAAGATAATGGGAATCTGAATTGGAGTCCCCTTCATGGGGAAACGACCTACAACAAAAGCCCATAAAGGAAAATAGCCACTTTTCGTGAAATTAATTGGACAAGCATGACCTAGGTATAGCGGTAGTAACTTCACCTCTCCATGACAATGATATCGTCTTACAAGCTTGCTAAAGTAGTAATAAGATACAATAGCGCTAATTCTACCATGTTTGGTTACAAAGGAATAATGCCAGGATGAATGCTACACTTCTAATGCCTGCCATGGTTGCTAAAAAAATCAAAGAGGAAGCCAGACAAAGGCTGATAATCAAGACTGAGACAGCAGTAAACCAGAAAGATGGAGAATGGTTAAGAAAATTGGGATTGTAATGTAACAGTTGGCTTGTGAAGCAATGAGATCCAACTGAATTTTTGGTTAGATACATTAGCATTGTAATTACTTATTCTGATTTATCAATATTAATCACATTTCATCAAAAAAAAAAAAAAAAAAACTAACGCTAATTCAACGACATCTTGAAAAAAAAAAAAATAATTGCCAAGGAGTTTGAGTATGAGCTGACAACTTTCAAATCCTCAGTTTCATAGAAAAAGAAAATAGTAATTAGACTTACAAGTTACAGCAACGTTTAGTGAAGAATGGAAGCACGAGATGGTTTTCTTACACCGACATCGTGTGTCTTATCTCATGAAGGCAAACTGATCTAATCAGCCAGTCTCAGTGTGACAGCTCAAACTGGTATCCTCACAACAACTCAATAAAGATGGGAAGTCCCTAATGAATGACTAGTGAGCAATACAATGCAGAGTTGGTAAACAGTTATAAAATTACAGCTGCAATCTGTTATGTTACAGCTTTGACATTGTCATACCAACTTCAAGACCGCATTTTCGTACCGTGCATACTGGTTTATGGGACCAGAGAAAAGGTAACTGCCAGGTTCTTCCCTAGGAGTCGCCGATATGTGATATAGTAAGAAAGAAAAAGGAACTACAAAAGAGGGTTATGAAAGATTAATAGAAAAGTGGGTCAGTCGTCAAAGGCAACAATGGACTTGATCATCTTGACACCTGGGAATAAATGCCAAATAAAGGTGAAAAATCAGGTAGATTGATTTATAATGTGGGTGACAATAGCTTGGCTTTAACCGATAACTCAATATTTTACGATTTCCTATCAATTCTCCCATTTTGTTTCCCTAAGCTTGCATTCTCATATAATCAAATGTGGGAGCAAAGTACGCCTTAAAGTTCGTTGCCGCTGTGCACCCTTTTAATATACTGAATTACTCATCATTCACTTGATACGGAAATTTCAGAAGTGTCAACTTTGTGGACAATGACATAAGAAATTCTCTGTTTCAGTTTTCCACTGGATTAGCTACATATTGAATGCCGCATTTGATTATGGTAAGGATATTAAGAGATCTTATACTCTCATGCAGGCAGACTGACAGTAGACATGCTCTTTTATTTGATGCTGCTCCATATTTTTGAAAACCTATAACTTTTGCAAATCAAATCTCTAAATGAAATATGTTCTTTTTTCATAGGAGCTTGACAGTAAATACTAGCGAAGTTTGTCAACCAATATCCAGTGATTGTTGGGACTGAATGGTGTATAAATCTAGAGAAGGCTACAAATATAACAGTGAATAAATCTCCATACTATTTATCATTACAAAGTCCAAGAAGGAAATACGGCTTTAGTTTTGAATTAGAAAGCTTACCTTTTCCAAAAAATTAACAAGTATTGAGGCAAATTTATTTGGATTATTCCCACGAACATAATGGTATGAAACTTTGGACATATCCTGCAGAAGAAAAAGGACTGTCACACGAGCACCAATGCAAGATTGTAGATGAATGAGGAAACAGGCACGAATGCAAAACAGGTTTTTTTTTTATGTATGTTAGACCCTGCGACCACAGTCCTAAGCACAACAAAAGCCAACAGCTAAAGTTTTAAACAAAAGCCTGCTTATATTTTAGTTGCAAAACCATCACTAAATAGCAGATATGAAATGTAATTATCAGATAGTGAAAGTCAGACTGACAAGATGACACAAACATAGTGCCGTTGGACAAATTTACATTACCGAATTGATGTCAAGAACTTTCTACGCAAAAACATGCAGATCTGACAACCTGCTTACTACCAAATGCTCAAACCACAATGAAATTTCGCCCTCTTAATGAATATATCAACGTTCAATAATTTTAAATAATAGCTGTAATGGTTTAACAATTATGTTATACATCGCGACTTTCACGCACTAGGGTAACATCTAGACCTGGCAAACGGGTCAACTGGGTCGGGTTAGGGTCAGGTCAGTTTCGGGTTTCAAGAGTACGGGACAGGCCGGGCTGAGTATTTCGGGTTTGGGTCATTTTCGGGTCAGCTTTTATCAAATAATTTATGAATAATAATCAATGTGCAACAATAAACATTTGGGTTGGGTCAATTCGGGTTCGGGTCAAGCTCGAGTCTCGAGTTCAGGTGTCGGATCAGGTTATTCGGGTCAGGTCATTTTGTCAGGTCAATTTTGCCAGGTCAAACTAACATCATTATACCGATTATCATGTCATTTAAGAATTTTCTGCTCTAACAAACTAAGAAATAGCGAGTCATAAAAGAGACAAAATGGATGTGAAGTTTGTGAACTTAGTGTGCTCACACTTCAGTATACTTAAGAAGGAGACACTTTAAACTGCCAATTAAAAAAAGGCACCTACACCCTTATCTCTTTTACCCTTTGTTTGGATGGAGGTAGACCTGTCAAATGACAGATAGCCTGACCTCAAAAACCAACTGAAACCCGACCGAAAATAGCCCGACTGAACTCCCCAAAAAATATTCTTAACCCAAAATGACCGAACCCCCAAAAATATTCTTAACCCAAAACAACCCGACCCGATAATAACCCGCACATTTAGGGTTAAGACCCACTCGACCCATAAATGGGTAAATTAATTGAAAATTTGTATTTAATGCAAATAAAACCAATATAAAATAATTAAAATAATCTAAATTTTCAAAATTTTGAAATAAAGTATGCTTAGATTTGTTCTAAAGCATAGTTTTACACTTTTACCACATATGATTACTAAATAAAATGATTAGCATATAAAAATAGTCACCATTTGTCACACACGTACAACAACTCATCAATCTAATACTTCGTATAACATTACGATATTGAATATATTAGACAAAAAATTGCTTACTGTTACTAAGATTATATATCAAACTAGATAATTATAAAAATTAGCAATTTAAAATTAAAGAAAACAAACAACTGTAAAAAGGAGTTAATTTAACCTGTTTTTGCCCTAACCCGACCCGTACAAACCCGTACTTTACAAACCCAAAATAGACCCAACCCATATTTCACCCGAACCCGTAACCCGCTCGCATGACCCGGGTGGAGGGATTTAGAGGTAAAGGGAAAAGGACATTTTCCTTTGTTAGGTAAGGAAAATGGAGCTAAACAATATGGAGAGGAAAAAAGGAACTCCAACTCCCTCCTCGAAGGCAAATTAAAATCCCTCCAACACATGAGACATTTGGAAGGAAAACTCACTTACTCCAGCCCTCTTCCGCTTCTATCCCTTTCCCTCCCCTCCCCTCCCCTTCCCTCTTTTCATATCCAACAAAACCATTATTCTTTCCGACAAAGCCTTCTAGAAACAAAATAAAAATAATAAAATAATAAAAAACTTAACAGTTGTACCACGTTTTCCTTCTCTCTCCTTATCCTACTTCGAGCTGGAGTGAATCAGTAGTGATTATTTTAAAGAAACAAAGGGAGTATACATTTGTATTGAGATTACCCACAAAAATATTATGGACTGCATAACAATCAAGTTTAATTCAAAATGGCAGAAAGGAAGTAAAAATGCATGACAATAGACGAGATGAGAAACCTATACCTATAGCTAAGTCTAATCCGACCCAAAAATGTTGCAAACCGAAACTGACTCAACCCGACCAAATAATGACCCGTAACCGAACAAAACCCGATTAAGATAGACCAAAACCGACCCAGAGATGTAACCCGATCCAACCCTATACATGTTTCAACCAGACCCGACTTGACAGACACACTAGACAGCTAGCTGACCGATCCGAAAACTAACTTCGAGCTGACCTGATCCAAAAGATAACCCAAGTCAAATACAACCTCGAAATTAGCGAAAAGTCAAGGCTATATAATCATTGTTTGCATAGTTTCATAAAAAAATTATTAAACAATATTATATGTTTATTAATGATGTTATTCAAAATCCATAACCATGACGTTATACATTACTCATTAATAGAGGTTTGTATGCGATATAAACGGTCAACGATATAAACAGTCAACTATTTTTAGTCAATGACTCATTATTTCATATGTAATCAAATATCATTAGCAAGTTTTAAATAACAATTCATTCATTTTCCCGTATTATGTGAATGATTTTTATAAAGATATTAAAAATTAAGTAACCGTATAACTTCGCTAGATAATGAACACAACATGACTCAAAAAATAAGATAATGAACAAAACACAACTGGTAAAATAATCGGAAGCTAGCCTAGGCAAAACCAAGAACCGGGGCAATGACCCTACTCGATGACTCTACTCGACAAAAGCCCGACCCGACAAATTTATTTGAATGACCTGAACACGACTCAACCCGAACGGAGCTAAGAATTGACCCGACTAACCAAACCAAACCCGTAAGCGACTCAAACCCGACCGGAACCCGACTTGGACATAGTTATAACCCGATATGACCAGAACTCTACATGACATGGCCTGAACGTGTACGAAAGAAAAATGATCATTGCATAGTAGCTTGAAGTGTTGAAACTTACCACCTCAAGGGATTCCGAATAAATGTACTCTCCAAGCATAGCATGCAACTCCGGAGAGCCACTCTTTTCCGATCCAAACTCAATAGACCACCTGTAGGACCACGATGTATTGGTTAATTAAACATAAATTACGCCACGCACCACACAACCAGCAACTACATTACCTCAATACCCCGGTGCCTTAAGGGGTCCTAAAAGTTGCAGGGTAAGAAGGGGGATGTACGCCTATGTTATTTCAACATAGCAAATTTGCCATTTCGAGTACGTACAAATACGTTTCGGAGTGTCGGACACGGAATTTTGAAATTTAGACAACAACGAGGATACGGTCAACCAAGTGTCTTGACCAGTATACTAGACACAGATACGACACATAAAAAGCAAATAGCTTGCTAATTTTTGTTTGCTACTCTAAATTTTTACCTCAATTTGTTGAGAAACCTTACCAAGAAACAAAATGTTAAAAGGAAAAGAATCAAAAGATATTTAGAAGCGGGCTGTCACCCACTAGGCCCACCTATCTTGGAATAAAAGGAAAAATTAGTAGTACACTCTTCTATCATATCAAGGGGAAGGAGAGAAAAAAAAAGTTGTTATTTCCTATTACCCAAGAGATTTTACCCACGTGTTCCCTATTAAAAGCGCCATAAAATACTAAAATTACGCCTCGTCTTCATAATTCTACTCACTCATTCATAGGTCCCACAATTCATTAACCAGAAAACCGTTAAAACCATGAGTCTTCATCTTCTTTGTTCGCCTTCAGCAATGGCATCCAAAGAGCTATTATGTTTTTCTACTGTAGGCATACTCGTCATCATCTCCCCAACACTTGTATGTCTCCCTCTAATCCCCTACTTTGTAGATCTCTGTCTGTGAAGTATACAATGTGTCGGAGTCGTGTTGAACAACAATGTATCAGACACATGTCACGTGTTGTATTACGTGTTGTGTCGTGTCGACCCACGACACACCAACATGACGTGTCAGAGTAACATAGATGTACCCAGCCTTATATCTGAGTCTTTGAAACACGGAAAGGATGTTACTAAATGACCTAAAATCAAAAACTATTTCACACAAGTGACTTCCTTTTACAAAGCTTTTGTTGAGTTCTAAACATGGGCTCATTTGTAAATTGGTATGGCAATGCAACGATTTTTCCTGTCTCGGAGAAGTCTGGTCTCGAGCAGGTAACAATGATATCTACACCAATTTCGACTTGCTATTTCACTATATAAAGCTACAAAATTTGACCAAATTGTTTTAAATGGATTGTAATCATGCAAGGACTGCTCAAATTTTTGATAGCTGAACAGCATGAGGTTGTTTCCAGTATGGAAGGAGCTTATACGCTACCCAATTGTTAGAGTTTACCATCATATTCTTCTTTTATATGCAGATGTAGTGCAAAAAAAAGAGAAAGTCACCTGAGAGAAGCCTTCAGGAAAGAAGAGCATCCCTCGACACGTATTTTAGCTGCTGCCAACTCTTCAGTAAGCTTTTGCATATCATCATCATCTCCAACCTGATCAGGGACAGCATTTCGCGGAAATGCCTCATAAATTTTCCTGAGACGGACTAACAAAACTTACTTTCCCATGCGCACTATCAAAAAAATCACAAAGCTCATAGTATGAAATTGACGTTCTGGAAAAATATTTCATTTTCCCACGAGCTATACTTCAAAAATAAATAAATAAAATAAAAGAAAGAAAGAAAGAAAAAAGATTAGTCATTTAATATAAGAAACTAGACATGTCCCAGTAATTTCAATCAACTAACAGCTAATTGCACGATTGCACCAAGCATAATTTAATAACTCGGCAAATTTACTATCATATCAGTAACATTTACCCACTACCATCTGTCAGCTATAAAAGATAACTCAGCAACTTTATTATCATATCAGTAACAGTTACCCGCTACGATCTGCCAGCTACTTGATACATCTAACAAGACAGCTACTTATGCCAAAACACCCAAAGACCATAGTAACAGTATGTGTGTTCTCAATCAGCATAGTAACTAACTCAGATAATATTGACATTGACAAAAGATATATGCCAAATAGAATAAGTAACTCACCAAGCATCTCTTCATTACAAGGAAACTTTCCTTTCACGAGTGTATCCACGAATGATGCAGCCAATTCAGCGCCACAAGTAATCTAATCATAATTTAGGAAAATCCGAAGTTAGACGACAATTGAAAACTTGAGAGCCCCAAAATACATCTTGGCACACTACCTAAAAAGGTCTTCGTCCCAACTATGCATACATAGAAACTTCAGCGCATCCTCAAAGTTTTTCCCTCCAAAATTAATTTCCTTAATATGGAAATAAATGAAACTTTCTTTCATTGAGCATTGCCTTTCTATTAAAATATAATCTTCAATGAAACTATAATTTTTCATTAAACTCTAAATTATACTCCCTCCTAGTCGCTCTTTTGTTCCCTATTTCCTTTTTCATTCTAGTCGGGTTTCGTTCCCTCTTTCCTTATTTGGAAACCTTTGTGTGGTCCAAATTCAATTGCACGTGGGGTAGAGTGTTTTGTGTGGTCCAAATTCATTTCCTAAATTCTTGTGTCCAAAAGAAAAGGAAACAAAACAGCGACTAGGAGGGAGTAATTTTTTAATTAAAATAAAATAAAAATTATAAAATCATATACTATAGATTGCTGAATTTTTAATTGCTATTATCACTTATTGCAAAATCACTTGACACATACATACTCCGTATAAAACAAAATTATAAAGTGATTTTATTAACTTTGTAATCATATCAAAATACAAAGGAATGAAGTATTAAAAATTAATGAGATGGTTATTTAAAATCTCTTAAGTAATCTCTAAGTAATAAAAACTCTATGAATACCGTGCATGCATTGCGCGGGATCTAAACTAGTTTAGCTAACACGAACTGTTAACACAGTTACACGTTACACCCACCATGGGGTTCAGGATGTGGAAAAATGTCTTTTTACATAGCGTTTGCCTGATTATGATAAAAATGGGATTTCTGGTTGGTCCGAAAATCACGACGTTCAGGAAATTACCCTAATGTCTCAAGGAATCCAGCAAATGGGTGGGGAAAGGAGGGGTCAGATGCAGTAAATAAACCAATGACAACAAAAGGGAACATTACAAAAACCTCTATGCCACTTTAAAGTCAACTTAGGAAAACATCACACAATGCTAAAGCTGTTCATTTGTGATTTTGGTCCACAAGCTATAAAGGCAAAGAAGAGAATTTGCTATAAACTTATATGGAGTGAAGGGAAAGTAGACAAGAATCCCCTCCATAGGTTACATATTAACGCATGCATAAAATTTAAGTCAGTTAGTCAAAATTATTCAATTTGAGCTGTGACAGTATTCTGCAAACTAAATGTTATCTCAGCTCATAAACATCTATGTTCCCTTCTACATGAGGTTAACATAAAACTCACACTTTATTACTGTGTCAGACAACAACAGAACATAAGATACAAATATGATAGCCCTGTTAATCCAGGTCTACTCTCACCACAGCTAAATAGACATTAAACGGATCATTTATTTGGTTAGTATAATATTATTATTGTCAATTTTGTTGCTTAAGCAAGCATCAAAATCAGACAAGATATAAGAAACTAGACAGACTAGGCACAGCTTATAAGCCACTAATTAGAGATAAAATATCCAGGAAGAAGCCTTCCAATGTCGAAAAGGCCAGATAAATCAGATAGGTTGAACACAGCCCTAAGTACTGTGATTTAATCAAATATGAAAGGGCGTATTTCATATACAAATAAACAATGTAGAGCAAAATAAGGCCGGCAAAAATAGCAGCCAGACACAAATTAGTACTCAACATTTAAAAGGTCATAACAGTCACAAGATACATACATTCTTACTTATACAGGTTTTTCAAAGAAAACAAATTGTAGCACCACTCTCCGACTGCATATTCAATCAAAATTATAGAGAATTTATCTTTGGGTCAATGATACAATTTGGAATACTTCAGATATTGGTATGCACATACATTGAGGAACACTATTCTAAAATCAGAACAAACCATTGTCACAAACAAGACTGAGGAACAGTGATGACCTGGTCATGCTTCAACTGAAGGCAGGCACCTGATTCCAAGATGTCCAACGCTTCCAAGTATCTCTCAGCTGAAACATATCTGTGATTAAGCAAAGCACTGAATAAATAAAAGTGAAGTCCAATATAGCAACTATACACCCCTGTAGAAGTCATTGAACTTCAATTCGCATACTATATAAAAGAAATGAAAGGAGGAGATCAGAGTGATGTCAATAAGCCAAATCATTGATCTCCAAGATTCTCATAACAACTTGCAGGATCAAGAAAAAGAAACTAACAGCGCAGAATCACAGTTCAGAAACTATGCAGTCCGAGACTGATGAATACTAGTGTTTTACACCAAAAAAAATATAGGATTATGAGAACTATTTAGCTAGTAGCATTCAGTATGATGTTAAACATATGTACCTCGCACTGATAGACTTGTACATCTGTTGAGCACCATAGTAATTGCCTCCCTCTATAACTTTCTGCAATTTCTCAATGTTCTATATGCAACAATTAAAGATCAGTTTGGAAAAAAAAAGCCAACAACCAGATACTAGGCAAATATAACTGAAAGAGTGACGTCTAGTGGATAACAAACAACAACATTCCGTCGATGCGTCAAGGACTCCCTTAAATGGTTGGGTAAGGAGGTCAAATACTCAAATGTACACAACCTTACAGTTAAAGAGGCTATTCCGAAGAACCCATACTGAAAATTGCATTGAATGATTGCTACTAGGCAATAATAAAGAAATGTAACCAGTTTAGTAAGTCAATTTACTTTAACCAATCATAATCTAGAAGTAAAAAATATAGTCTTTAGTAAAACTTGAAAAATATAAAGTGACAAGAAAGGTACCATGTACTCCCTCCGCGTTGGTCATTTGTTTACCTTGTCTCATCCATTTGTTTATTTTTCCATTTGTTTATTTTTCCATATTGGGGAAGGTATCATCATCTAATTGTACTATTGTCCACTTGTCAACCACAAATGATTCCCCATTGGTCATCAGCGGGACGGACGGAGTATATATATATATATATATATTCAAACAAAATTCCGGAAACCTAATTGAATGTTGTTAACACGTTCTGATTGTGACATGAGTGCATTCAGAAATCACCAAATCGGCAAAGACGAAAAACGAATTCGACAATGAATGATCGAAAAGCATATGCTAAACAAGAAGAGAATGCAGAAATAGAGATCTAGCGGTAGAAAGAAGAGAAATAACCTCAAGAGCAGGAGGAAGAGCAGCTTTTCTGGGTCGAGACGACATCTTTCAATCCACTTTGTTACTACCAGATTTATGTTTATGTTTATGTTTATGACGATCAATTCTATTTTTATGTCTTCTTGCTCCTCACAAATCGGGATTTCCGGAACTTGTTTGCCAAATTTTTACTTGTATGTCAATATACACGAATTTATTGTGAGAAATTATATAACTTTTGTACTATGAATGCTATTTTCAATATATAACTCCTCCATATATATTTGTATATAAGATTTTAATTTTAACACCTAAAAAATTAAAATGTAAATCAAAAATTTTAAAAGCTCACAAAAATTGCATATAAGCTCGATTAAATTTGTGTTGGATGTACGATGCTCATATACATCTGGATGTATAGTCCTATTTGTGATATATATATGAATTTTGATTTTCGTAGTACATATTTTACTCATTACAGTACATTTTTGACCATTTTACCCTCCTCATTTCTCACTCTCCTTCCTCCTATATTGTACTGCGTAACAAAAATATACAAGGAGTCACGTACTAGTACACCAAAACCCACCAAACCACCACTGCCACCGCCACCCACGACCCCACGGTCACCACCGGTATCCACCGACGCCCCTACGAACCTACCCCCACCGGGAAACCCGCCCTTTTCCTCCGTCCCTCTTTCATCGTTCACATCCTTACACCAAATAAACTTAGCCGTCACAATCGCACGCCTGACACCGGCCCGCCGTTAACCACCACGTACGCCGGCGTTTGGCCTTCCACGCGCCGTCATTCACCAGTTGTTGTCCTCCTCCCACGTGCCACCCAACAACCAGTAATTGAAAAAATTGGTTAATTTTAAAACCTAAACCCCAATTAAACAACAGAATAAAAAAAACATAAGACAAAAGCATTACTTAAATAATCAATTTACAATAAAAGTGTCAGAAACATGTTTTCGATTCAAATTATCATCAACCCTTGATAAACTTTGGTTAATTTGAGTAGTTGTAGGGCCAGAAATTGAAAAAACTGGATTTTGAGTTTTTTTGGTTAGGGGTATGATAATGGAAAGTTTTACGTAAAAAGTACTGAGATGATTAAAATACGTACTACGAAAATAAATTACGTATTTTTTTTCCTTTTCATTTGATATGTACTATTATCAAGGCATGTACGAAAAG
This sequence comes from Silene noctiflora, assembly GCA_009801015.1. NCBI lineage: Eukaryota > Viridiplantae > Streptophyta > Magnoliopsida > Caryophyllales > Caryophyllaceae > Silene > Silene noctiflora. Next base: position 26 of record VHZZ01024518.1, on the reverse strand, counting down.
GAAGCGACCGTGAACCTTGAGATAAA
>VHZZ01024484.1:860-25091 GCA_009801015.1 Silene noctiflora | reverse complement strand
CCGCACGGTGCGGATTTTCAGGCCAGAAAACCCGCACAGTGCGGTTTTTGCTCTGGACACCAATTCTTCAAACAGTCATATCTCTCTCGTTACTTGACCAAATGAGGCGTGTGACCTATCGTTGGAAAGCTAAGAACACGAGCTTTCACCTACACTTGGCCTTGCATTGATACGAGCTCTAAAACTCAAAATATACCCATTTGAAGTCGATCCTTATGTAAATGACGCTTCAAATCTTCAATTCCTTCATCCTTTCACTTCTTCACGCCTTAGCTAGTCTTCCTCCTTACTTGTTGATGTTTTGTACCATGGTAGACTTCAAGACATGCCCTTTGCTTCCGATCATTGCTCAAAACTCCATTATTAACCCGATACTAGGAACATGACAATTGTGAGGATAATCATGTAAAACCACATCCCAATGTTGCTTTATTGTACCCAAAACGGCTAAATAAAGTAGTGGAAATACGAGCTTATCACACCCCTCAACAAAATGGTCGGTTAGAGCGAAAACACCGTCATATTTTAAATGTTGCTCGAGCTATCCCTTTTCAAGTTAGCTTACCTATCTTTTTTTGGGGGGAAAGCATACTTACTGCCGTTTACCTTATTAATCGCACACCCTCGACCATTCAAAAAGGTAAGACACCAAATGAAATTTTATTCAACAAACCACCTCCTATGGATCACATTCGAATCTTTGGGTGCCTCTGTTATGCGAAAAACTTTAATCGATCCTGAGATAAATTTGCTTCTCGGGGCCGCAAATGTGTCTTCCTAGGGTACCCATTTGGAAAAAGGGGTGGTGCGTTGATGACCTCGACACAGGTACTTATTTCTCATCACGTGACGTCATCTTTATCGAACACGACTTCCCTTAACAACACATGAATATTCATGACATTACCAACGATACTTCGTCCTTTATCGATGATACTCTCACCCCCATCGAACAAATTCTTGTTCCAACTACGATGCCACCTACAACCCAACTCGAAGCCACCCCCACTTCACCTGAACCAACCCCTGAAACCAACACGCCTGCACCTGCCACTCCTCCCGACACATCACCCTCCCCATAACCAAACACACCCTCCCGCGATGCCTCCAGTACCAACATTACTAATATGGGAAAAGGTCATCGACCAAAATTCCCCAATTCTAGACTCAAAGACTTTGCGGTAAATGCTAAACGCCCCTCGACACACTTGCTCACCGCCCAATCATCGTCGTCAGGTACGAAATATCCGATATCTCACTTTATTAATTACGCAAAGTTTTCTTCTAACCACAAAATTTTTATGTCGGCCGTGACCAAAGGTTACGAGCCAAGTCACTATAGTGAAGCCGTGTAGGTACCCGAATGGCGACAAGCCATGAAACTCGAACTCAACGCGCTCGAAAGGAATGCAACTTGGACCTCGAACCGCTGCCGTCAAACAAGAAGGGAATAGCATCAAAATGGGTATACAAAATAAAGTACAATGCAGGTGGTAAAATTGAACGCTATAAAGCTCGTTTGGTAGTCATGGGAAATCGACAAGTCGAAGGAGTTGATTACAATGAAACATTTGCTCCAACGGTTAAGTTATTAACGGTTCAAACCCTTCTCGCCATTGCCGCAGCTAAGAAATGGGCTCTTCACCAAATGAATGTTCACAATTATTTCCTCCACGACGACCTTCACGAAGAAGTTTACATGAAACCACCACTTGGTTTTACAACCCCGTCAGATGGACAAGTTTGTCGCTTACGAAAGTCCTTATATGGTCTCCGACACGCTCCCCGATATTAATACGCAAAACTTGCTTCCGCACTCAATACTTATGGCGTTAAACATTGTTCGTATGACCACTCGTTATTTTCTCGTCGTGATAATACTACCGAAGTTCACGTCTTAATCTACGTCGACGATTTGGTCATATGCAGCAACGACACAGCTCTCATCGCTCAATTTAAATCCTACTTGAGCATGTGTTTTCATATGAAAGACTTGGGGCCACTCAAATACTTCCTAGGCCTGGAAATAGCTCGCAACGACTTCGGGATTTTTATTTCGCAGTGCAAATATGCACTCGACATTCTCACCGAAGCCGGTCTTCTTGGGTCCAAATCGGCACACATTCCCATCGAACCTAATCATCGCTGGGGCACCTCAACTGCTACACCTATAAACGATCCACAACCATATCGCCGCCTTGTGGGACGATTGGTATACCTTACCATCACTCGGCCTGAACTTATCTACTCGGTTCAAATCCTCGTCTAATTCATGAATGCCCCAAACTTAGATCACTGGCATGCTGCCCTACAAGTGGTTCGGTACCTAAAGAACAGCCCAGGCCAAGGCATTCTTCTCCGTTATGATGCAAAGCTTTCCCTCTAAGCATATTACGATGCAGATTATGCGTCATGCCCAACAAGTCGTCGGTCCTTAAATGCTTACCTTGTCTTCCTTAACAGCTCCCCAATATCTTGAAAAACAAAGAAGCAACAAACAGTGTCCTGATCTTCCGCCGAAGCCGAATACAGAGCAATAGCATACACGACATGTGAACTTAAGTGGCTCAAGGGATTGCTCTCCTTCCTCGGCATTCATCACACCCAACCGATCCAATTATTGTGTGATAGTCAATCGACCCTCTACATAGCTCGCAATCCAGTCTTCCACGAACGCACCAAGCACATCGAAGTTGATTGTCACTTTATTCGTGACGAAATACAGAAAGGTGTCATATCCCCGAGCTACGTTCACACTAAGCAACAACTCGCCGATATATTCACTAAAGCCCTCGGTCGCGCTTCATTTGATGACTTACTATCGAAGTTGGGTGTATCAAACCTCCACGCTCCAACTTGAGGGGGGTAATAAACCCGTTGCCTTCATCCAAAGAGAAGTTGCATATCTTCCTTCATCAAGGCAACAATCCCGTCTTTCCTAATGTAAATATCTCATTGCTATAAGAATAATATCCTTCCGTAAATACACTAGCAATGCTTGTACTATATATACCTTGATTTAATTGTAATATGCACACAGAATAATACAAATCTTTATATCATTGCAATACACAAATCATATTAGTTACGCCTAACCATTTTTATCGAAGTGGTCTTAGAGTCTAGTGTTTATGACCAAGGATCTGTGGACAATAGGTCACATGCTTGTATCTCCATCTTAAATCTGAATAGGAAATTAGAGCAGTCTTCGGAAACATGAGAACGTCTAGTAAGACATTACTTGTGAAACTCTTATATGACAATTAGCAAAATTTCCCTACTGATATAGTGATATGAAATTATGAATGTTCTTAAAATTCAGGGAGATTACAACTATGGCATTCTGAGTGATTTGCTGGGTGACGGGATTTTCGCAGTGGATGGGGATTAATGGAGAAACCAAAGGAAAGTTTCTAGCTATGAGTTCTCGACTAGGAATCTACGAGATTTTAGCATCACAACTTTCCGTGAAGAAGCTGTGGAACTAGCTAATGTTATTGCAAATGCTGTGAAATCTGGTAACATCATCAACATCCAAGTAAGATTTTTCATTTCGGGTTAAGGGAATTATAACGCATTTTGTGTTTTGTCCTGTTTCGAAGCAGGTCATGAAAAATTGTTAACAATTATTCACGAAATGAACTTGGCCGAACTTTTGTAGGAGTTGTTCATGAGATCAACTCTAGATCCAATATTCAAAGTGGCATTTGGAGTTGATTTGGATACGMCGTGTGGCTCAAATGAAGAAGGCAAGAGATTTACACAAGCATTCGATGATGCTAGTGCTACATCACTCTATCGTTATGTTGATGTGTTTTGGCCAATTAAAAAGTTTCTCAATATCGGTTTGGAGGCTAAGCTCAAGCATGACATCAGAATTGTTAATGTCTTTGTATACAAGTTGATTATCATTAAATCTGAGTTAGTGAAAAGGTCACGAAGCACTCATTCCGTAAGTTGAAGCTTCTCTTTAATCTAAAATTTCCTCTTCCACTTCTCTTTAATCTAAAATTTCTCAACATCAATTTGGAGGCTAAGCTTTAATAATTTTGCAACAATGGGATACTGTTATCATATTTAAACACTGTTCTATGAAGGGGTAATTTTTATTGAATGGGTAATGCAGATGAAGAAAGACGATATATTATCCAGATTTTTGCAGCCGAACAACACTGAGCCGAAGTATCTAAGAGACATAATTTTGAACGTTGTGATAGCTGGGAAAGACCACAACGGCAGCTACATTGTCATGGTTTATTTACATCCTTTGTAAGCACCCACAAGTGCAGGCGAAGGTGGCTGAAGAAGTAAGAAAAGTCACAAACACGGAAAGTAGCGGTATTTGTGCAGAATTAACCACTGGTCTGAGCGAAGAATCGCTTGAAAGGTTACATTACCTACATGCTGCTGTTACTGAGACTCTCCGACTCTATCCTGCAATTCATGTGGTAATTTCTCGGTTTTATCAAATTAAACTTAATTGACCTAGAATTAACCCGAAACTTATTGCACCTAAATTAACTCGACTTAAAATGGCGGGAAGTGACCTAAGCTCATCGAAAAACATCTTACTAATTACCTGTAATATCACAAATCACCTAATTGACTAGACCTAAATGATGTACCTAAATGGACAATTGACACCACTTGAAATACCCAGATGAGCGACTTGGCACTTAAATGAGTCAAGACAATTGACACTTCATTTTACAACGGGTTGGTTCAGGCACGGTCGAGATAAATAACCTGCGAGGTCCCAAACCCTGATTTTAGGCCAAAACAATTGGTATATAGAACAAGTAGGTTCGTTTTTATTCTTCTAGTGTTGGTAGCAGAATCCACAATGAGAACATCTATTATTTCTACATGCAGGATGCAAAGACATGCTTTTCAGACGATACACTTCCTGACGGATACAGCGTGAAAAAGGGGGACATGATGGCTTACCAACCTTATGCCATGGGTAGGATGCCTTTTATTTGGGGCGATGATGCAGCCGATTATCGCCCTGAAAAATGGCTCAATGAAGACGGCATCTTCCAGCAACAACGACCTAAAATTGTTGTTTTAAAAAACTGGAGAGAAACCGTAGAAGAGATTATCCGTCCTGGTTTGAAGCTTACCAAAACATCGAAATAGCGGGTTACACCGACTTCGGGCTAATCCGAAATCGGGTTTTAGATTTATGCATACCAAGTTCACATTTATCAACTAATCACAACTCAAGACAAACCAAATGAGTTTGGTGTGGCGGCTGCTCACCTCATCCCTTAACCATGAGATGGGGGGTTTGATCCCTCTCTATGGGAATGGTACAAACCAGTGGCGTTTTTGGCGGGGTGCAGGGGTTCATCTGCACCCCTTTTTCGAAAAATAATTACAGTATTCTTTAGTAAAGAAGCACTAGTGGTTAATAAGACTATTTTTTAGTTAGAGGTCATGGGTTCTATCCTTGTATTGAACAATTTTTATTTAATGTTATATATCATACATTTTGTCCAACTAAACAATATTATTTTTCATATAACTCGATATTTTCATTCTTAAAAAATTTTACGCACCCCTTCCATCAAATCCTAGAACCGCCTCTGGTACAAACTCTTTGGTGAAAATCTCGATTTAAAAAAGAAAAAAAAAAAGTCGAGCCAGATTTTGAAAGGGTGTTCTATTTATGACCCAGAAAGTGGAGTGAGTACGGGGTAGCAATACATAGTACTAGTTTTAAGCCCGTGCAAACTTGCACGGCTTTGCTTATTTAACAATTGTTATTATTAAAATTAACAAAATAGATAAATATTTAAACTTAAATGAGCAAAATATAGTCTAAAAATACCAATTATATACATATAATAATTACTATAGAGAGACAATTTATACTGAGAATCTAATAACATTATAAATTTTTGGAAATTTTCGATATAAATATATTAGGTGTTGTATTAGATATGAACTTGGTAATTTAAATGGATGTAACAATAAAATGATAGAAAAACAGTTAAATAAGGTAAATAAAAAAAAAAAAAAAAATCAATCATAAAAAGAAGCCACCAATCAAAACAATGTAAATAACTCAGCTTTTATACTATTTAGATTTTACTATTACAGTTATCAATTACAATAACTTAATCCTGCACGACTCACACACCCAAACTAATGGAATGCCAAAACTCCAACTTCATGAACACAGCTTTGATAGTCATTGTTCCAACAATTCTAGCTCTTCTGTTCTTCAAATTTGTTAAAATCAAGCTATTTCAGAAACATGGGCATAAAAATTACCCACCAATTGCAGGAACAATGTTCAATCAGTTGCTTAATTTCAAGAGACTTCATCATTACATGACTCATCTTGCTACCAAACATAAAACTTACAGATTATTAAACCCTTTTAGAAATGAAGTTTATACTTGTGATCCTGCTAATGTTGAGTATATTCTCAAGACCAACTTTGATAATTTTGGCAAGGTATCATTTATTTCTCCTTTTTAATCTAGGGGGCTAATAGAGGTATCATTTATTAGTCGTTCGCCCCTGTTGAGATCTTTTGCGCCCATAATTGCAAATCCTGCCCCCGTCACTGTAATTGTAGGCTGAGGTTAATTACATACAGTTTGTTTAATTTCTTCTTAATTAGATGAGCTGTTAATTATTGGTTGCATGCTTCAGATTCATTTTTTGCTGCAAAAATTATGCATCTTGGACTTTGGAGTGATTGTATGTATAGAATGTTCAATAGCAATCAGTTATGTAGAGATAAAAGTTGCCAATTTTGATGGGTTGAATGTTGAATTTAGATGAAAATGGGATAATCATTTAAGATATGATCAGTTCTTTGGCAATCATGGGTTCGTTTATGATTACTACTTAGTTATTTATGGCTAATGTTGTCGATTCCAATTTTCATATTGGCTGGAGTGTACGGCGACGTGGTACACCCATCGCGAGGACATTAGAATTTAGGTTAAGCAAAACTTTGTTGACATGAAAAGGAGAATGGATACAAATACCGTTGGGATATTATTGTGTGTCCATAACTCTTTGGAGGTTTCTGAATAATGTCTCTATCCTTGCTGATATGAATGTATACAAATTTCAGGGAGATTATACATATGACAATGTGAGTGATCTGCTGGGTGATGGGATTTTTGCAGTGGATGGGGATAAATGGAGAAACCAACGGAAAGTCTCTAGCTATGAGTTTTCCACTAGGATTTTACGAGATTTTAGCTGCACCATTTTCCGTGAAAATGCTGTGAAATTGGCTAATGTAATTGCAGATGCTGTAAAGTCTGACCATATCATGGACATCCAAGTAAGATGTTTATTTTTATTTTTTTGCATTACTTTGGTGTAAATGAGCCAAAAAGGCCATTTTAGTGACTTTATTGGTTATGGTTAGTTTTCGTAGTGACAATGGTTTGAGATGTTAACTTGACTTAGCTTGTGTAGGATTTGTTCATGAAATCGACATTGGATTCAATATTCAAAGTTGCATTCGGAGTTGAGTTAGATAGTATGTGTGGCGCAAATGAAGAAGGGATAAGATTTAGCCAAGCTTTCGATGATGCCAGTTCTGCATCATTGTATCGTTATGTGGATATCCTCTGGCCGGTTAAGAGGTTTCTGAACATTGGTTTGGAGGCTAAACTCAAGCAGGACATTACAATTATCAATGATTTTGTATACAGGTTGATCAGCAACAAAGTTGAGTTAATGAAAAAGTCAGAAGGCAGTCCTTCCGTAAGTTCTACCTGTGGATTTATGCTTATGTATTGTTTCACACTTGATTCTAACGGAACCAAAGACTCGTTTTTGTTTGGTTCATTATAATAGATTGATGGAATAAAATAAAAGGGCTCACTAAATTGCTGTGCTTTTCGAGCCAATGACAGCCAAATTGCACCGTGAGTCATCCATAAACAACGTACAACTCCATATTCTGCAATTTGAGGGTTTTTTCATTATTTATTCAAGGTTTCTTCATTTAAATTGTTCTTGAATGGGTAAATGCAGATGAAGAAAGATGATATATTGTCGAGATTTTTGCAGCTTAACAACACTGACCCTAAGTATCTGAGAGACATAATCTTGAACTTCGTGATAGCTGGCAAAGACACTACAGCAGCTACACTATCTTGGTTCATTTACATGCTTTGTAAACACCCAGAAATGCAGGAGAAGGTGGCAGAAGAACTAAAAAATGTTATAAGCATGGAAAGCGGTGGTTGTTATGAAGAACTAACTGCCAATTTTGGAGAAGAATCACTTGAAAGGTTTCATTACCTACACGCAGCTTTGACTGAGACTCTCCGACTCTATCCTGCTGTTCCTGTGGTAAAGTAAAATTTTAAAACACCTATGTTGTGTCGACTCTTCATTTCTCCACAAGTACCTAGGGCTGACCAACTGACACTCATATGAGTGCTGACACAGTAACACTACACACCACTACCCCGAGTAATTTTCTTGGTTTATCAACATCAAAGATTCAAAGTTAATTTTTTCTGCTGGTTCTACAGGATGGCAAGATATGTTTTTCTGATGATACACTACCTGATGGGTATAGTGTGAAGAAAGGAGACATGGTGGCATACCAACCCTACGCAATGGGAAGGATGCGTTTTATTTGGGGAAAGAATGCCGAGGACTATCGCCCCGAAAGATGGCTCGATGAAGATGGGATCTTCCAACCACAGAGTCCCTTTAAATTCACCGCATTCCAGGTACCAATTAATGGCAATTATCATGACGCACGTTTTTATTTAGATCATTTGATTTTCTTTTGATATCATTTAAAACTCCCAGCTCTAATAGAATGAGTCTTCTATAAGACGGTCTCACATATATGCATAACCCCATTTAACTATAGTCGTTAAATCCAGTATTGTTCGCTAGATTGTTCCATATGAGTTTTGTGACTCTTATAAGAGTATGTTTGCTTAAACAGGCAGGTCCACGAATATGCCTTGGGAAGGAATTTGCATACAGGCAGATGAAGATTTTTTCCGCGGTTCTGTTGAGCAACTTCGTCTTCAGACTCGGTGATGAAGAAAGCATTGTAAGCTACAGAACAATGATAAACCTCCATATTGATGGTGGCTTACATGTTCGAGCTCTTCTTCGAAAATAGTGTTAATTTGTCAAGTCCAACAAAACCATAATAGTCTGCCAAGTATCTTATATGTAAAACCCTAGTCCTACTAAATGAATGGTGAGAAATCAAATGTAGTGTTGGGGTTTTTGGTACAAATAATATAAAGATGCAAACACATAATATTTTGTTATGGGATTAACTTACAACCCAACCTTATATTATTATTCAAACACTAACAATAATACAATCAATCCTCCAACACTTACCAACTAGCGAAGATTTCCAACTATGCTTAACTCGGGATATTAAGCATACACACTCTTATCCAACATGACTTATGACCCTTATTTATATAAACTCCTAAGTTCTAACTGTAACACCCCCATACCCCAAGGTACCTTATCAAGGACTACCTTAAGATGTGAGGATGCTACCATCTCGGTTACCCGAGGTAGTGTACATAACAGAAACCATAATGAAACATAATTAAAGATTAACTTATTAAAATGGTTACAAATCTCCAAAATACAAATACAAAACCAAATCCCAAAAAGTGACAAAGTATAAAACGACGACACACGGAAGCTAACTATAAAAGACCGGTAATGACTCCACCCTGCCAAACCCCGCAACAACAACAACAACAACAACAATTATCATCACCTGCTAAGCCAACCGCTCACCATCCCCAAATGGTTCACCACATTTTTGAAAATATAAACGGGGTCAGTCAACTATACAACAATACGATATAACAGCAAAACATAAGCATCCATAGTAACTGTAACCAATCTCCATACTCCATAGTAACCAATAACTGACTACACACCGAGGTGTGTAGCCCTGCCAGATTACCCATCGCAACAGGTAATCCTACCCGCCAGTGGGGACCGCATCCGTACCACCTAAGCCCCGCTCATCGCAACGAGCGAACCCAAGTCCATTAATGTCCACATCCCCCTCGCGTCGAGAAACACAAGAGACGAACAATATGGGTGAGACAATCTCTCGCAATGGCTCACAATCCAATACCAATACCAATACCAATACCAACATCCATATCAATACCATTACATCAATGTAACTCAACCATAAGATAATCACAAAGATCGTCACATTATACCACATACTGTTCTACAATCGACTGAGTTGGAAAACCCTACTTCACAAGCAAATCCAATCAATCACAGCACAAGGTTCAGAAAACTTCTTTTACAAAATCTCCTCCTAGAATACAAGAAATCAATCAATATAATGAACAAAGCAACCAAATCCCAAAACCCCCAAATCACCAAAATTAGGGTTTCACTAACTACATCAAAACCATAAAAGACTAGACCAAGAACTTACCCAGATGATTGCAAAAGCAAAGATGTGAAAATGCCCCCAAAAAGATGAACTTCACGCCTTGGATCGATATGAATAGAATAGAAGCAGTTTACGTCGTTTAGTTTTTATGAAATATGATTAATCAGATTAATGAAATGTTTTAACTTTAAAATGCGATTATCAGCTGCTTCCGTTCTATTTATATAAAACCGCGGAAAAACCCGTAACGAACCGGACACTCGGTCGAGTACGCCACACTCGACCGAGTGCAAGACACTCGATCGAGTACGCCATACTCGACCGAGTGCTATCACACTCGCCCGAGTTCACAACAAACAGAACACTGACAGATTACATACGACTGTAACACCTCGATTATCCGGCCAAGATAATCGAAGCATTATCATCTCGGTTGCCCGAGGTAGTGTTTCAAAACTCCAATTAAAAGAACATCTTATTAATAATATAAGTTTAATGAATTACAATTAACATGAATAATAAATACAACTCATCTACTATGACCTGTAATTCACATCTACTACTCGGCTCCAAACTCGTAGTGCGGTCTCAAGTCCCGTATGCAACATATAACCTCTAAACAAACTGTTCCCCCATATGATCGGAAATATCATATGGATCGACACAGGCCACCCCGGAAATAGGTGACAAATTTACATATGCCACAAACGGTCAGTTTCGATAATAAAACATATATGACTCAACAATGAAATGCGGTTATGAAATATGACAACTCAATGCATGAGACACTAATATCAACTTCACCACTCCGGTACCGGGACACAACCAGACGTACCCACAACCCGGTGACGGCACCGCAACACCGTCCACCAAAACAGCCGGACCGCAGCCCGTAATAAGGTACTCCGGACACACCGGTGGTACCAGCCCCGAGAGCGACTCAGATCCCCTGTCAGACGACATGACTGAACTTCACGTGTCCCTCCATAACTCAAGCCATTAATGTGCACGTCGCTCTTGGAGTGGGAAACTCTAAGAGGCGATCAAAGCAGAAGACGGTCTCCCAACCGTCTTCCGTCTCCAATACAATCATCACACCGCCACCATCAACACCGAACACAATATGAGACATAAGAATGCAACTATAGTAAAATACCGATCACAACCCCATCTGACGCATTACCAACATATTATGATTTAACCACATGTCCAATAATCAAATTCTCAAGTCAATCGCAACTAATGCCATACAAAACACAATTCCGACTCATACATAAACTCAACATCAACTCAAATTACCGTGTGAATGCAAAACTACTCATATCATAGAATAAAATGATAAATGCATACAAAACCCATATACAATCGAAACCGAGTAGGATTAACCTACCTTTTAACATTCTTCAACAAGCTACACAAATCCAACCGATTTCGTCTCATAAAACCGCCTCATCCTACAATAACTATTATAATACATCCTATACTACCATACTAACTAAAACCCCTTATTAATACTCACTAATTACCCAATAATCTAATTAAAACCACTAATAATCGAAATATACAAAATCCCCCAAAAGTTAGGGTTAAGGAGATGTTTAGATCTACTTACAAAGGGAAAAGATGGTGAGTGAAGTGTGCTAATCTTCAATCCAAGCCTAGAATCCATAGGAATATGTTTGAGAGGATTTTATAGAGAAGGGAGAGAGTTTAGATAGAAAAGGAGAAGATAGAAAATGAATTAGGGTTAAGGGATAAAATGTCATTTATCACGTTCTGACGGTGTCACTCGGTCGAGTGAGAGATTCACTCGACCAAGTGCCACCTACTCGGTTGAGTGAACTGCTCACTCGGCCGAATAGACACTTTACTCGGCCGAGTGCACTCTACTCGGTCCTCTACCAGCTCACTCGGTCCGCTTCCAAACTTCACTAGGTCTAGTTTAAGCTCCACTTGGTCTATTGTAAGGTCAAATGTTAGTCAAGTGACTTGGTCCACTCGGCCGAGTGCCACCTACTCGGTCGAGTGAGTCATGTACTCGGCCGAGTCAAACATACTCGCTCGAGTAGATGCTCTACTCGGCCGAGTCCACCCTACTCGGTCCACTACTAGCTCTCTCGGTCCACTTCTAATCTTCACTCGGTCTAGTCTAAGCTCCACTTGGTCTAGTGTAAGGTTAAATATTACTCTCTTATGGCTCTCACGCATCCCAAGGCTTCTCGTACGGATCCCAAAATATCCGGGTATTACAATCTTCCCTCCTTAAAACGAACTTCGTCCTCGAAGTTCGCCTCTAACTCTTATTCCGAAAACATTCATTGTCCTCTCCCCTCGCTCTTGCGTAACCATATTCATTCTCATTTCTCTTAATTGGGTTTACCTCACACCTTTAACTAATAAATTCCCTTACTCTACCACATCCATCGTGCAAAGTCTCTCTTTAAATTCTTAATTGTTACCTTCACTCCCCCTAATTAGAACTTCGCCCCGAAGTTCCCGCTCAACTTGACTGACTCACCCCCTCTAAAGGGCCAAAAGTAGTAAATTCCCAGTCTCTTATGTTCCCTTGACTACGCGGTGTCTCTCTCTCTTATGTGGTTCTATTAATCGTACATTACATTACTCAAATTGTGCCGCTTTAATCGCACGCCTTACAAGGTTATCCGCTTATGTATTAGTGCTAATGAACTTCTACATGCATACATTCATCATGCCAAATATCTATGATATTCATTACACTATGCATATGCCATATCAAATTCGCTATATGACTCCCCAAGTGTTCAATTTTGCCGTTACTTGTACCACCTTTCCACTTACCATTATTACTATTCTCATTCATGCATTCAACATTTCTAACATGATATATAATGATACTCATCAAGCGAGCAAACGAATACAGTCAAACGTAAACAATTCATGGAGGTCTATCATGTTAAGTCTCTTGGGTTGGTCAACTATTAGGAACTCGATACTTCCGCAAAATAAGGTCAAAAACATCGGATTTTGATCAAAATTCCACAAAACAAGCCAAAAATGAGGCTACTCGGTTGGGTGATCGGGTCAATCGGCCGAGTGGGATCCACTCGGTCGAGTAGGAAAGTCACTCGGTCGAGTGGGCACTTGGTGTAAGCTATGCATAGCTACTGGTTCAGTCACTCGACCGAGTGGCAAGTCAACTCGGTCGAGTAACAGGCTATTCGGTCGAGTAGGTAGTCCACTCGGCCGAGTACCAATGTGGCAGGGATTTCAGAAGTTCACCTAGCAGGTGCACTCGGTCGAGTAAGTTGAGTCACTCGGCCGAGTAATAGGTCACTCGGTCGAGTATTAGAGGCAATTGGCCGAGTAACACTGGTAGTCTGCCCTATTTCGCGCAAGGTTCCGCAAAATTCATAAAGAAGTCAATCCGAGTCCGTACCGACTCAAACAATTTTGCAACATACTATTTAAACAAGCACTTAGAAAAGAAACTTCTTGGCCTTATGGCCATCATACAATCCGTCAATTAGTCAAGTTCGACCTAACCAATACCACCAAACTACAAGTTCTACAACTGTAACAATTTGCCATTGGCATAAGTCATGACTCAATCATTTCCGGGATCGTTTCCCGGAAATACCCGACCACACATTGGAAACGAAGATAGTCCCACTTCCACTCCCTCTTGCCTTGCTCTTGCCTTTACCCTTACTCTCGATACTACCGTCGGAGTCGTGTAATGCACTCCCCCTCTCGGTCACGTCCATGGGGTCGTAGTCGTCACCAATGACCCGAGGTTATTGATGTGGAGGGTGTTGCGACTCATTGTACCATCATTCGGGCTCCCGGAGTTGATAACCCCACACTTTCTCTTCTTGTGGGGGTTGATAACCCCAAGCTTGCGGCAATGGTTGTTGAAGTGGTTGCTCCCATCCCCCCGTTTACTCATACACGGGGTTCTCTTCGCCTTGCCCCCACCCACTAGATTGGCCAAGGTCCTCGACCTCCCCACTCTCCTCCCGGTCTCCAAGAAGCCGGTCGCACTAGTAAAGTTGTCCCCCGCCCACGGTCTAAGGAGATGTCCATAACCATGGGGAATTCAAGTCCCCCAATCCCGAGCCTTAATACCATAAGCACGGAAAACACCCGAGTCGTCTCCCCTGCGGGTCCAAAAACTAGGAGTGTGTAAAGGTTCCACCCCTTGTCCCAAGGATGCCTCAAATCCCGACCTTAGAACGAGGTCACGGTTGACACGGGCGGTAAGTTCGGTCAATGTAGCTCTAAATTCCGGGTCGTTAGATGGCTCGGTACACACGCTAGCACGGCGAGGGGTCACATGGACGGGTGGTGGGGGAGGTGCGGGACCCTCCCCGGAGTCAAAACATAAGAAGGAAAAGGTCTACTATCCCGGAAGCGAGTCACATCCAGCTCAAAGGTGATGTAATGGGGGTATGGTGTAATATTGTGGAGGGTAAACAAGGGTATTAGCTTTCCCTAAAGGTTCTATCGGTACCAAGAGTCCCTAAGACTGATAAATATGCCAACATTGAACAATACCAACATAACTAGAACTAACTCATATCGTCATATCGCCATAACCAACTACATATTTCAAGAAATAACATCCGACAGTACTGAGTAGGTAAACCTACCTTTAGCGATCTGCAACTAGCATCACAATCCTATGAATGTGAAGCCGCTATCTACAACACCTAACCACAAGGATATACTCTTATTACTAATAACCATAACCCTTTTAACTCAAGGATGACGGTGATGATGATGACTTACCCAAGCCCGGCATACCGGCGATAAGACTGTAACCCGACTCGAGTCTCCATATCCATGATAGCTCCCAAGGTGAAGCATTAGAGAAATGGGTGATGGTGAGGGAGTGTCGTCAATCTAGGTTTAGGGGAAATGATTTGAGAAAACTGATTTGGGTTTAAAATCTCGCGATATATATTATAACGCTAAACCACACTTACTCGATCGAGTGCAACATACTCGATTGAGTTACCTCTACTCGATTGAGTAACTAGACTACTCGATCGAGTAGCCTAAGCTAGATCGAGCCCCACAACTCCCAGGCTGCTAAGTCCTTAAGGTCCGTTCTGCCATAGGTTCCGACGGTCAAACACAGGTGTAAGGTCAGTCAACGGGTCCCTAAACGGACGGGTATTACAGTCTTCCTTCCTTAAAAAGAACTTTGTCCCCGAAGTTCACCCCAAATCTCCCCCAAATCCAAAGTGGGTCAAAACCGAGGTGATTACCAACGTGACCCGACACCTACCACAAATATGCCTACTAGTCATCACCATCCCTTCTTTCCACAAGCACCACCATCATTATCCACTACCTCTATTATACCATTTAAGCAAACACATACAAACAACCATGCGCCGTACAAAAGAATAAAAACATGCGCCATACAAAAGAATACCCGCACACATATGATAACAACCGTGCTAGTAACCGTCAATAGTGTCCATACAACTTCACATGACTTATCATAAATAGCTTCACATAAATCATTTAATATAAATTATTATAAATAAGTTCACATAAATTATCAAAACTACTTTATCACAAATTACCATAATTAAAACATGCAATTACCATAATTAAAACACGCGCATAAATGAACATAAATGACTCCACATTACTTATCTAATAACGATTAAGTTACTCGAAAGGCAACATTTTCAAGCGTGACATTACTATTCCCCTCTAAAAAGGAACTTCGTCCCCGAAGTTCACTTAAGATTGGTTAACCATAAAAGAAAATTTAAGTCATACACCCTCCCCCAACGTTACAAGACCGAACGGGTCACAACTTAAAGATGAGTTTACGATAGACCAAAATTATTATAAAATATACCGGACACTTGGAAGATGGCTTAGCATCAACATGACATTACCCAGAAAACTAGTGACGTACTCACAATGACAATAAGCGGAAGTGCCACATATACCGTAAGTAGAAATCATAAACATATATCGAGTCCAAATGTGATCATCACTGGTCAAAGCAATAGCGTAAAGTGCAGTGAAACATTCCCCCATGATTCCATGTCAAACGAGGAAGCGGTCTAAGCATTGGTCAACTAGCACTAGATCGAGTGACAGCCATACTCGATCGAGTAACCTCAAATCGATCGAGTAGTCTTCACTCGGTCGAGTACTTAAGAAACGGAAGGCAACCAGAACCGGTGCAGAACTTACTCGATCGAGTTGCTTCCACTCGATCGAGTACGGGGTAAGTTACTCGGTCGAATTCCTTCTACTCGACGGAGTATAGCCAAGTCAAAATACTCCCAACCCCCTGCAAAATATAAGGCAACAAGGAAATACGCAAGATCCGGGATTGGATCCCCAATACCATTATTTACACATAAGTCTTAACAGGAAAATTTGGTCACGAGCATGGCCTTATGGTCGATTACATCACAAAAGTGCTATCCAAATATACGAAACACAAAACGAAAATCCAATAAAAGTCTAACAACATCATCATATAGAGATACGAGTGGCCGCTCAAGGGTACTCTCTAATGTCTTCCTCCATCTCCTCGGTACCGCCAGCTCCAGATATGCCCGCTCCTGAGGGTCCTTTCATATCTCCTCCTCCTGTGGTTGCTCCTGTTCCCGATCCCCCGCCGGTCCACCATGGTGCAAGGCACCCATAGGGGTAGCTCTCCGGAACTCCCCAAGTGCTCCTATCCACCCCATAGCTATGGAACACCCCACTATCATTCCCCGGACCTCTCCACCACACTGGCTGAGCTAAGTCGGTCCCTACATCCTGCTAAATGGCCATCTCATGTAGGTTCCGAAGCACCAACGTGTTCGATATCCTCTCCGTGAGCTCACTCACCTGCATCTGATGACTATAGGATGGTGGGTATCCGGGGTACTGGTACTGGTAATGAGACGGTCCATGATGCACAACTGGTGGTCCCTCAACCACCTCCCTAGCTCTCCGAGGTACCCTACCCTCCCTCGCAACCTGGTCCTCCTCCCTCACATGGGTTCCCCCAACCGGCTCAGGCATCTTTTCAAGAAGGTCATCTACGATCAAGTAGGTATGCTCAGGAAGATCGACCTCCTCACTAGCAGGTGTGGCCTCTGTTAATGGCTCAGTCACATGGATGTAGTCCGCGACAGACAACCTCATCTAACTCCTACCCCTCACCCTCCAAGATAAACCCCCACCCGACAACTCCCTCAACCACTTCTGTCGAATGAAGTAGGTCTTATCTAAAGTCGGAACAACAACAGTCATGGGTTTAAGCTCAGGATAAACCTTGAAGTCTGTCAACCTCTCGGCTAGACGGGTGGCGATAGCACCACAACTAAGGTGTCGGGTCGAAGACTTAGACATCAAGGCCAAGCTAGCACATACTATTGCCAGTGCATTATAGGCTCAGCGCTTTTCCCAAGCGGGGTTAAGGTACGAGAACAACAACATAACCTCATGTAAGTTGAGCTTGCTCACATCCTTTCTACCATAAAGCAGACAAGTCAAGGCCCAAAGGAAGATCTTTAGGGTCACATGTTGTACATCGTTGATCAACATAGCACTGGTGGTCGGGGCGGCTTTACCGGTGATTGCAGGGAGGTAAGAACTAGCACCACTCTCAAGCGGGACATCCCTAAGATGACCCTTCTTTGGCCTAGCGAGCCTTAGGTGGTCGACAAACTGATCCAAGGTCAAACTAAAGCTGGTGTTCATCAACCGGAAACCCACCGTCTTCCCGGCTACATCATAGTCAAAGGAGCTCATAAATTCTAGGGTCAAGAAGTCATACGAATGTTTCCTCGGTCTATACAACCCCTCCATCCCCAAGACATCAAAGATATGACGCACATCCACCTCAATCCCCAGAGCCTCCAATATCTCCGTATCTATGCACCTTGTGGACTTCAAGGTGCGCCCCAACAGGATCAAAAAAGCCTCCCTCTGATCAAAGTCACGGAACAATGCCGTCGGGTACTGAGGCACCGACGGAACCACGGGCCCACTACTCCCTTCTCCAACCTCTTGTGATGCTCTACTCCTTTTGCTTGGTTGACGGGTAGCAACATTCCTCGGCATCTGTAGTAATGTGGTTAGCCAAACATCGGGTTTTACAAACCAAAAAGTAAAGTTTTAAATGTAGTATATACTCAAAACAACGCTTAAGACGAGCTCCCTTTTGTAAAATATGCAAATCGTAACCAATATGCTCTACTAACCCTCCTCATTATTACCTTTACCAAAATCAATTAACATGGGCTAAATCCGGGTAACAAAAATCCCAATTAAAGCTTTATCAAAACCGAAATCCAAGGTTTGAGCAAAACTTCTAACAAAATCCGGGTAAGTCTTGCCAAATGGAAGTTTAAAATACCGATTATTGCAAAGATAAGGGAACAAAATCCCCAACTCCTACACTTAAAGTGCGAAATTTTTAAGATGAGTTTTCCGGTGAAATTGACCAACATCAAGTGCTAAACATAATAATATCAACATCACTGACTATTTTCCAACCTTTAAAGACGATTTATGATGAAAAAAATTGAAAATTTGGGTCAAACCCTAGAACTTCCGGGTTGATTGTTACAAAGTTTCAAGCTAAATTTGTAGTTTCGAGCATCAATTAGAAAAGATTTAGAGTATTTGCAACACAATCCAACAACTATCATGCAATATTAAATCTAAAAATTGAAATTTACATAACTCATGGTTCTCTATTTGTTCCAATATCAAAAGAGCAAATCATAAATTTACCTTGATTAAGTTTGAAAATCGATTCAGTGAAGGTGAACTAGAGGAATTGGAAGTATAAGAACACAAAATCACCAACCCTTGTAGTAGAAAATAGGGTTTTTGAGAGAGTTTGAAGGTAGATAGAAGAAATAAGTGGGGAAGAATGAAAAAGATGTAAGTTATAAAACCCGATATACGAAAGATCAAGTTTTCTGATTCAGCGATACTCGATCGAGCTTCTGGGGTACTTGGTCGAGTAACCTCTACTCGGTCGAGTTACGGGCGCTCGGTCGAGTACTTAAGAAACAGTATAATCACCATTTCTGTCAATTAAAGATACTCGGTCGAGTGCTCACGTACTCGATCGAGTTAAGTCCACTCGTTTGCATTACCCTTGTACTCGGTCGAGACAGCCAAAAATGAGCAGCGACCTATTATGATGTGTTGTCATTCCTGCAAAACAACGATTCGTTTGGAGTCTAAGGCGCACCTAGAACTCGTCACTAGTTATTCTTAAATCAGCACCATTAACTATCATCACCGAACATATAATAAAACATCCAAATCTAATCATCGTAACACTTACTCCTTCCCATACCCGATCATAGACAAGTCTATTAGATATAACAATCTTCTATCCCATTCACATACCTATCTACTCCACGGCTCTAACAAATTCATATCGTTCATCACCTACCACAACATGTAAATCTATTGCTCATCCTATGTATTACCACATAGTCACACACATACGTCTCATAAATCCTACTCGATCTGTCCACCTAATTTCGCATACAACAATAAGGACAAACATATACCAGATGTTCCACCAATTCGTAACACCAATTTCACACCACGTTACTTTTGTACACATGTCTTACACACAACATACATGATCATACAATTCCCAACTCAACATCCCCATTCGCAGTGGCTGGCTTAAGCATATTGGGGCCAGGATTTTGGAATGAGTGCGCCTTCCCACCCAAAATCAATTTCGAAGGGGCTCCAAACCTACATACACCAGGTTCATTTTATTTGACTCTCTACGTTCATTAGGTTCATTGGTTACAGGTTCCAAAATCTTCGCTTTGATACAACTTTGTAACACCCTCATCTACCAATGAGCCTTAACCAAACCTTCCCTAATAGATATGGGTGTTACCATCTCGGTTGCCCGAGGATTAGCATATCATAACGTCAATAAAAGAACATTTAAAGTATAATTACATGTTAAACTCATTACAAAAGAAAGGTACAATTGATACATTTATTCAACTATGTTAAGACTCATTGTGCCAAATCAGTGAAAGATGCGTCCCTCCAAGATATCCAGACAAACCATATCAACACTTGCTAAGACAAACTGCTCACCCGAGGGATAACCACAGACACATAACAAGAAGAACACAAACAACACGACACAAGGTCAGTAACTGTAGAATAGTATATCAAGCACAATATACATAAGCACAACTCCAACTCCAGTACACCTCCATCCAACCGACTAACACCGAAGTGCCGTCCTGCCAGGTTACCAGTCACAACCAATAATCCACTCCGCCTGTGGAGACCGCAACCTTACCACCTAAGCTCCGCTCAAAACCTCGCGAACCATATACAATCACAACATCATCCATAAGACTGATAAACATGCCAACATTGAACAATACCAACATAACCATAACTAACTCATATCGTCACATCGCCGTAACCACCTACACATTTCAAGAAATAACATATGACAGTACTGATTAGGTAAACCTACCTTTAGCGATCTGCAACTAGCATCACGATCCTACGACTGTGAAACCGCCAACTACAACACCTAACCCCAAGAACATACTCTTATTACTAATAGACATAACCCTACTAACTCAAGGATGACGGTGATAATCATGACTTACCCAAGCTTGGCATACCGGCGATAAGACCGCAACCCGACTCGAGTCTCCATATCCATGATAGCTCCCAAGGTGAGGGATTAGAGAAATGGGTGATGGTGAGGGAGTGCCGTCGATCTAGGTTTAGGGGAAATGATTTGAGAAAACTGATTTGGGTTTAAAATCTCGCGATATATATTATAACGTTGAACTACACTTACTCGATCGAGTGCAACATACTCGATCGAGTTACCTCTACTCGATCAAGTAACTAGACAAATCGATCGAGTAGCCCGAGCTAGTTCGAGCCCCACAACTTCCAAGGCTGCTAAGTCCTCAAGGTCTGTTCTACCAAAGGTTCCGACGGTTATACACAGGTGTAAGGTCAATCAATGGGTCCCAAAAAGGAAGGGTATTACACTCTCATATGCCAAGTCCTCTCTACCCTCCAAGCCAATCCTTCCCCTTTTAAATCTGCCACCCAACCCATCCCCTTCAAGTAACCCAAGTCAATGTTCGGGACTACTTCCGTCAATGGCCGATCACTCTCCTCCGGCTAAAAGCCTCCCATCGTCATTGCTAAACGAGCTACGATGGCTCCACAGTCAAGGTAACAACTAGTTGGTTTGGTCATCCTCTCAAGGGCTAAAGCAATTACCGACGTGGGGTTGAAATGGTAGGGTGACCCTCTTGTCGGGTTAAGGTAAGATCTCAAAAGTAGGACCTCCCAAGAGTTAAGCTTACTCACGTCGTCCCTCCCGTAACGTAGGTAAGACATAAGTCTAAAGAAAATGCGCAAGGTCGGACGTTCTATGTCGGCCACTTTCATTGCACTTACCGAGGTGGCGTTCCTCCCATTGTAGTGGCAAACCAATCTAGGGGCTTTCAATTTATTTGGTATGTCATCTAAGTAGTCCGACCTCCTAGGGGGTACACCTAAGTCATTGGTAAAATCTTGGTCAGAAAGTAGGTAAGGGTGGTTCCTAAGTCGGAAACTAACAGTGTGACTCTTCTTGTCGTAACTAAAGGAGCTCAAGAATTCCAAGGTAAGACTCCGGTAGGATTTTTCGTTCAAGCAATAAATATTTTCAAACCCAAGTCCTTGGAAAATGCTTAGTACTTCTTCCGTTATTCCTAAACTCACCAAAGCGACTTCCGACACATATCTAGTGGGGTTCATCCTGAATTATGCTAAGGCTAAGAAGATGTTGAGGTGAGCTTCGGATTCGAAACCAACGTTCGGGTAGCCTGGGGCTTCCCACATCGGCTCCACAACACGGTTTTGGCGGGCTTGACATCTTCCTTGTCCTCTTGCCATGCTACAAAAGGAATCAACACAACAAGATATGGAACCGCAAATGTAAGGATTAGATTGTCCGGAATGGTGAAAGATTTCTTGGGTTGACAAACATCTTGGGTTGGAAAATTCATCCATTCGGAAATCATGATGCCAATTAATAAAAATGATGCTCTCTACTCATTCGATTCTCTCTTGGAAAACTTCCCATTTTCTATGAAAGTGCATGGTATTTATAGTGGTTCGGCAAACCTCCAATTTTGATAACATGGTGAAACTTCAAGAAATCCCTCATGATTAATTAATTTGGTTAAATGAAAATTTTAGTATGAAATAGACATGAAAAGAAAATAAAATCTTTGATGGATTAATCACCAACACCCAATTACTCTACACTTTTAGAGTTTTAAGTTGAGAAGGAAATTAACATGTGTTACTATAATCATGTTTTGGATGCTAAAAATAGTCAAAACAACACTTAACTTGGAACAATTGAGAAATCCGGGAAATTACAATACCAATTTTCTCAAGACATATGAACAAAATTATTGTATTAAATTTGTGAAGGCATTTGACATCATGTTTTGGATGAAATTGGTTAAGTAAAGTGTATTAAAAGCTCAAAGTCAAACTTTAATGCGATGTTAAGTGAAATTTCCGAATGTAAGTCGAGTTTCAAAATAGAATTTTCTTCTTTAAACATGGTTTCATATCATTCTGGTAGTGTTAGGATATCATTATGCGTAATAATTGAGTGTATTAAATCAAAGGATTGAAACTCTTCAAATCATTATTATGTACAAAATAATTAATCCATCTTAAGACAAATTTTCATCTTAAACTTTAATTTATAACACACATCAAAATAATTGATGAACCATACTAGTAACTATATTTGGACCGAAAAATCAAAATTTTGCCATGAACTATCGGTATTTTGAGACTCCAAAATCAAATTACAAGATGGAAATGCTGTTTTTAAGGTAATTCATAACTTTACTAGTAAAAACGGTGGTCCTTTACCATAACCAACTCAAATTTTAAGCATAAAAGTCAAAATTTGGGCATTGTTTCCCTTAAAATCCGAAAATTTAAGACGGTCTGAAGACAAAATTTTCTCACATATAAGGCAAGATTTACAACTAAAAACAAGGTTAAGCCATTGTTGGTCAACTATATTCTACAACAACCACGAGAAAGTCCATTATTACTCCAACAATCACCATTTTTGTCCTCAACAATGGTGTCAAAATTTCGACACAAAAGTTTTGGTTTTTAACAACATTAATGGTGTAGAAAGCTTATTAGTATAATGAATTCAACATAAACATTCATTTTAAGGCAAATATTCAAATATTTTAGTGTAGATCTAAGAAAAGCGAAGTTGAAGAAATTAACAACAAGAGAGGTGATGCTTACATTGTCAACTTAGAGCAAGTAGAGCAAGACTAGTGTAGAAACGAGGGAATTTCAAAGCTCAATGAAGTAAAATTGGTGAATTTTAGTGAGATTTTGAGAGAATTTGAGTGGAGATATGATGGTAGGATCAAATATGAGAAGATAAGGGCCATTTCGTCCGAGTCAATGTACATGTATAACTCACTCGTTCGAGTGGGTGACTCACTCGGTCGAGTAAACGGTCTACTCGGTCGAGTGATTGACTTACTCGGTCGAGTGTGAGTCTACTCGGTCGAGCGAACGATCTACTCGGTCGAGTGATTTTTCCAGTACTGAATCAATGGTTTTGGAATTCACACTTGTTCGAGTCACAGGTTCACTCGGTCGAGTAGCCCTCCACTTGGTCGACTGGTTCCTCCTACTCGGTCTAATTGTTGGAGTAAGTGTCCTCAACAATAGTGCGATCACAACGATGATTTAAATATCATTATTAAAATCTCAAAATAAGAATACACAAGGGA
>VHZZ01024481.1:7007-17432 GCA_009801015.1 Silene noctiflora | reverse complement strand
GTATGCTATGATGTGTACTCGTCCAGATGTCTCGTATGCTTTGAGTATGACGAGTCGTTATTAGAATAATCCAGGTGAGAGTCACTGGATAGCCGGTAAGAATATTCTTAAGTACTTGAGAAGGACTAAAGATTCATTCTTGGTGTTTGGAGGAGAATCTGAGCTACGTGTAAAAGGTTACAGATGCTAGTTTCCAAACCGATAGGGATGATTTGAAACCCCAAGCTGGTTTGTATTTTTGATGAACGGAGGAGCGGTTTGCTGGAGAGTTTTAAGGAGTCTGTGACTGCTGATTCTACAACGGAAGCTGAGTACATTGCAGCATCTGAAGCTGCAAAGGAAGCTGTTTGGATAAGGCAATTTTTTGAGGGACTAAAAGTAGTTCCAACTGCCGAGGATCTTATCTCTATTTACTGTGATAACAGTAGAGCGATTTTTCAAGCAAAAGAGCCAACGTCTAGTAATAAGTCTAGACATTTACATAGAAAATTTTATGTAATTAGAGATATGATAGAAAGGAAAGAAATTGCACTCTGTAAGGTTGGGACAGATGATAACATTGCYGATCCTTTAACCAARGCATTGTCTCAATCTAAACATGATAGTCATGTAGATTCTATGGGATTAAGACGAATGACGGAACTGTTGTAAATTATAAGATATGTAATAATTTTGATATTACATGAATTATTTCATATATGATAATTACATTTATCGTTATATTCAGTTTATCTGATTTTTATACTTTGTTTTACCCAAATAGGTTGTTTGACAACGTTGAATTCTATTTAAGTGAACTGGAYTAACATTGTATTTTGTCCCTAGTTGCTTAATGAGGTGACGTCTCGGAGTAACTAGATTGTGAGTCGATTGATGGTGTATTCAACCACCATAGAGTCATAGTGATGACTAGTCGATTACATAGGCAGAATGTGGTGACACTCTATTGGACAGTGACCACCTATAGAGTCCTTATTGTTGCCTGGTCGTGGCGARGATTTMTAWTTATTCYTTTGAGTCAATTCTTTAGACTTGMRMCTATTTATCTGAGTTGGTATAGTTTTCCGGTGGCTTTGGTTTATGTTCTAGGTCGCACCGTAAAAGGAGGCCGAGGGACATTGACTGGGTCATTGTGATCTGTATCGAACGAAGAGAATGGGTCAACAGGATTGTCCACCCATGTCAGGGTTTAATATCTCAAGGCCACTTGAGGAGTTGTAACTGGAAATGCGTGGCCACGCTCGGATGTGATCTATTATAGATTATCCGGTCAGACAGTTATACTCCAGATCGAGGAAACCACTCATGATATGATCGTGTGCAAGTACGACCTAAACGATGGCTTGCATTTGGTGGGAGATTTAACGGACAAGAGAATTGGTAGCGCACACTTGTATCGGACAAGTGGGAGATTGTTGAAGTAGTGTCCTCCACAATAGTGCGTCTACATAATAAATCTCATAAAAGGAATATCAGGGATTTTTATTTATTTGTCAGTTGATCAACGTAAATCGGTAACGCTCGGCTGACTAGAGTTTGACGTTACTGTCGTAAGACGACGGTGATTAACTGATCCCTTTCATTCACACCTATAGTAAGATACCCAAATAGTAAACTAATTGTTTATATGAGATATAATTTATAATTAGTGTTTTGTATAAAATGACTTTATTAAGTCAAGTGTATTTATTATTTATGACGAGTTACGAACTCGGGCCAAAGAGAATTATTGTTCAGGTATTTGATAATTGATTTGTGAATAATTATTTAGTAATTAATAGTTAATTATTTAACGATTACGATATATGTGTGTAAATAGTGAGGCGGAGGTAATTAGTTAATAATATTTACAAGAGGTTGTAAAATTAACTAATTAATTATTATAACACACATTTTATATTGATAAAATGATAAAACATCACTTAATAGTTAAGTGTGCATTATTTTTTAATTTATAATATTTAAGTGTTAAATAATTAAATTAGTATTTAATTATATAAGATAATTAAATATAAGTCTTATAAGCATTTGTGGGACAAATGTCGAAAATCGGAATGGACCATATTAAGTCCAAATGGACCGATTTCTTACATGGTTTGAATGTCTATGTGATTAGGCAAAAGCCCACTATCAAATGTTTGGTGTAAACTCAATTTTTTACATTTAAAGTGCTTATAAATAGGCAACTATTTACACAACATAAAGGTTGAATTTGTAAGGGAAAAAAACTCCAAAAGCACTCCTCTTGGCCGGTTGTTTCATCATCCAAAGAAGATCATTTTATTCTTCTTTTCTTCATCATAACTTGATCAAAAGGTTGGTCAAATTTCATCAAATAAAATCACAAATAATAATACACATCATTAATATTATTATAGTAATAAAATTTTGTTATATTATTCAAAAATATTGTCCTTATATTATCTAGTTAGTAATTTAGGACAAATTTTGGTTAGTTTTGGGTGTATCCTTAAGGAGGTATTCTGTCTTGAATACTAGGAAGATCATCCATTTTAATAGCTCAAGAACAAATTTAAGGAAGGTGTCCTTGAATTTGTGCTCATATATTGGCATAACAATGTAAGGAAACTCATCTTAAAATAGTTTTAAGTCACTTTTATGTATTTTATTTTGCATGCATGTATTTAGGATCATGAAATTAAATTAATATGTAATTTAATATGTCATTAGAAAGTCTAATGAGGGTCCTAAACTAACAATTGTGCCGCCTAAAATTAGGTATATAACACATGTTGGTGACATCATCCATTAGTGGATGTTGGTGGAATATTTTCACTAACTTATGCGTATAAATACAAGGCATTCACACACATTAACAAAAAAAAAATTGACCAAAAAGAATTACACTAAAAAAGGCCTAAAGAAGAAAAAAGGGTGATTTTCTTCATCAATTTCATCATTATATATTGAGCAATAGTTGATCATTCTAAAAAAAAATCAAACCATAACCATTAATAATATTATTAAGGTAATAATATTAAATATTAAACAAAATTATATTACACTAATATCTAGCTAATATTAATATAATAAACTTTTGAGTTAGTCTTGGGTGCATCCTAAAGGAAATACTCTAGTTTGAGTATTTGGGTAGGAGGATCTTCCTAAGCTAGTAGATATTCCTTAAGACTATAATTTGTTGTAGTACTTATGGCCATAAAAATCAATATAAGAAATTTACTCTTTTATGTATTTTTATATATTAGTTTGCATGCATGTATTTTTAAGACCATGTAATTAAATTAACTAGTAATTTAATATGTTATTAGATGGGTCTAATGAGGGTCTTAAACTTACAGTACTATCCCTATCAAAGACGATTTCAACTTGAAGGTTTCGGGTATGTTCCCATAATTAGTGGGGGATGGAGCACCATTGGTACTTGGTTGAGAGTGTGAACCCAAAGTAGCCATTTGGTTTATTGGTGGAGGGGATGGTGTTCTTGATGGAGTTGGGGTTTCTTGAGAGAAAATTGAGTGAGATGGTGATGAAGGTTGTAGGTTATTAGAATCTATGTTGGAATTGGGAATGACGGTGTGTGGAGGGGTAAAAGAAGGTGTGGAAGATGTAGAAGCGAAATCAGTTGGAGAACGTGGGAAGTTTATGTTGCTAAAGGTAGGAGAAAGTCGGTGATGCGGGACCACTCTTGTACTATGACGTATAATAAGAGCACAGAATAATCTCTTGGGTTCCGGATCAAAAAGAAATGGCGATTTTCCTCCCCCTACGCATAAATGTGAATGATATATTAGTCTCCTAGCAGCAAGTGGTACTAGGGTTGGAGAAATAAAAATGAAAGCAATTAACCATACAAATTAAACTAGACATAAACTAAACACCGTCACCGCCAACGGCTCCATTTTAATAACAAGTTGATGGGACCCCTTGTATCAAACACATTTATAATTCAATACCAAACTAATATAGTAGTAGGGTAAAGAGATCGATCCACAGGGATGAATATTGTTTAATTTATGCTTAATGTAATTCGTGATGGGAGCCAAACAGTTTGGAGAAGATGATAACTCTAATAAAAGTGAAGCAATGAGACTGTAATACCACGGACTTCTGGGTATAGGGAACTCGGTCGAGTGGGGGATACTCGACCTAGTGTGTTAGCCAGTGTTTTGAGTCAGGATTCGGTTTTGGGTGAACTCGACCGAGCTTGGTGGTACTCGTTCGAGTATGGCGTACTCGGTCGAGTATGTCAGGTACTCGACCGAGTGCCCGGTTCAGTTACGTTAATTTCCGCGGTTTTGGTTAAGGTGATTAGAGAAGTATAAATATCGTGTAATCAGTTTCTAAAATCATTTTTCACAAACCTAAACTATGTTTTATTCTTCTCTAATCATCCTCATAATCTCCTAAGCCTATATTGATCATTTGTGGGTTCTTGCATCTCGTTTTCGTGTCGATAGTGTGGGTATGGCTCTAATATTTCTTATTTCAGTTTATGGTCGTTATTTAGAGTTAATGCAAGGGTTGGGGGTAGAGATCGATTATGTTGGTTGTGTTTAGTATTGTTTGATTACCATTGTTGTAGGTGGCGATGTGGTACTTGTTGTGCATTTGTATGATTGGCTGCAGTGTGACGGATTGCGAAAAGGTAGGGTTTTCCCTACTCAGTTGGTTGTGTATCAGTATGCATATTATGTGACGATATTTATAATTATTGTATGGTTGATTCATGATGGTGATATTGTGTTGATATTGTGAGCCATTTCGAGAGATGGTCTCACCCCCATTGTTCGCCTCTTGTGTTTCTCGACGCAAGGGGGATTTGCACATTAATGGACTTCGTTCGCTCATTGCGATTATCAGGGTTTAGGTGGCACGGTTGTGGTCCCCACTGGCGGCGAGGATTACCATTTGCGATGGGTAATCTGGCAAGGCTACACACCACGGTTTGTAGGCGGTTACTGGTTACTATGGAGTTTGGAGATGGTTGTTACAGTTTACCGTGGTTGTTTATACAGTATATTATGTTGTATTCTTATACAGTTGGCTAACCCCGTTTTATGTTTTCAAAACTGTGGTGATCCATTCGGGGATGGTGAGTAGTTGGTTAAGCAGATGATGATGGATGTTAACGTTGCTTGTGGGGTTTGGCAGGGCTGAGTCGTCAGCAGTTTGTAGTCTAGCTTCCGCCGGATACTGTCTTTTTACTTCTGTATCCTTTATGGATTTGAGTTGTATTTATCTTTGAGACTTGTAATCAGTTAAATAAGGTTATTTCCTTTTTGTACATTTCATTATGGTTTTTATGATGTGCATTACCTCGGAAAACCGAGATGGTAGCACCCTTATACATTGGGGTAGTCCTTGGTAAGGTACCTTGGTGTATGGGGGTGTTACAAAGTGGTATCAGAACGGCGATTTTGGAACCTAAAACCAATTAACCAAAATGAACATAAGGTGTCTAAATAAAATGAACCCGGGTAGGAGTTGTTTAGAGCTACCGCAAAATCTTGGGAGACGTCCTAAGGCCGCACTTTGCCTTTTCAACTTTGAAACGGTCACTACGGGGGTGTCAAGGGATCGTTGTGTGTTGTTTGTCTTATATGCATGTTGGATGAAAGTATGGTGTGAATTGGATGTAAGTTGGTTAGAGTATGTGATCAATATGATGGAATATGTGAGCATTGATGTGGTATTTTGGTTTATATACTTAGTAACATGTGCATAAGATAATGTGTTTATGTATATGTGATGTTTAAGCATGAGGGTAGTTCATTTTTGGCATGATTCGATCGGGTGGGGCAGGGACCTGACCGAGTATGGGTCACTCGACCGAGCCCCTGGTACTCGACCGAGCGAGTAATCTTTGTTTTTGGACAGTAGCTTCTAGAAGTTGTTGGCTCGACCGAGTGTGTAAGGCACTAGATCGAGTAGTGTGTTCTCGACCGAGTACGTTTTCTGGTCAGTTTGTAGAGTGGTTGCACTAGATCAAGTACATATGGGACTCGACCGAGTGGCTTGTACTTGACCTAGTGGTTCGTACTCGACCGAGCACCTCTTTCGACGGTTGTTGTTTTATACTGAGTCGTAGGCTATGTGCTTACGTTTGTCTTGGGTCTTAGAGCATTCTTTTACATATGTGTTGGTCCTGATGCGTAAGTTACCGGATCTTATGGCGTGGAGAGTACCACCTTATGATCGGTATGAGTTTGGTAGGGAGGACATGTGGTTATACGAGGTAGTGATGGATATTGAAAAGAGGAAGTGAAGTCGATGAGTTTATTAGGGCAAGGAGTACATTTTGTGAGATATGGTGAGTGATATAGTCGTGGGCTTGAGTAATGTAATGGTAAGCGTACATGATCGAGTGGTGATGTGAGTGGTAATGAAAGTCAGAGGGATGTGAAAATGAAGAGTTTGTATGAGGGATGTGAATTGCGGTAATTTGGGATGTGTAACGATTTATGGAGGGAGATGGTTATGATTGTGTCAGTTAAGGATATATGTAGTGGAAAGTTGTTATAAAAGGATGGGAAAGATTGGTGTGTAGTGAGCTTGGATTGAGTTATGCTGCAACGTGGGTTTTAAATAGTGGTTGAGTTTGGGAATTTGGGTTCCTAAGAGGTAAGCCTACAGTGTAATTCTTTGGGAAGATAACGGTATACGGTGAATTTTAGGTTGTCTGGAGGTGCTAAAGGAAGATGTAATTAACTAAGGAATAACCTTTGAGTGGGTGGACTTATTGGTGGTGAGTGTGAGTGAGTAGGGCATTAAGAGATATTATGGATAAGAATGAATGAGAAGATGATCGAATTACTAAAAGAGCTAGTTATTAGGAATAAAGAGTGAGTTGCTAATTGGTATTGTCGAGTGTACTGGGAAAAGAAGGATGGAAGTAAATTGAGTGAAGGTTGATCGGATTTATGGGACATGAAAGTAGACAATCATGGTGGTATGAAGTATTATATATATATATAGGGGCGGGATCCCGTGCGAACTGAGTTACGGTGCGAACCATATGAACTAGCTAGATACGCTTGGTAATAATACCAGATACACTTGGTATTAGTACTGGATACATATGTATCTAGTAGTAATGTCATATATATCTAGCACTAATATCACATGTACCCGGGTAGTATTTTGTGTATCCACTATCACCCTCACCACCGTCGTTGTCACCACCACCACCACTGCCCCCACCATTTCCACCACTGTCAACACCACCTATATTAAAACACCGGAAATTCATCGCTTTCACACAACGACCACCTCAGACGACACCGGAGATCTACGACAACCACAACAACCCGACGCTCAACCACAGACCTATCACTAACCTCACGCCTACCCAGATCTGCCGTTGGACGGAATAATATATGCGACTTGTTCCTCTGTCGTTATCGCCGGTGAACACTAATTTCGTGGGGTGGTAAACAATTGTAATTCCGCACATAACGAAGGTGTGCTGTGGTGAAACGCTCGCGACAAAGAGCAACCACAAATTATGCAAACCCAGATATGGGCATACGACGAGGAAAGAAGATAATAGGCCGACGTAAGGTGGGACTAGGGATGATCGACTGTGAATGGGAGGACCAAAGCTCGTCGAGCGCATCACCGGAAAATATAATCGACGAACGGAGCTCCGGTCACTGTACAGGGGTGAAAATAAAAGAACAAATAGGTTAGGAGAGAAGGATATCACAATTGTCGGCGAAGAGAAATGGGACCATTCAGGTGGTCGGCGCATTACCGTCGTAAGGGTAGTTGGAGGAGTCGACGACGGTGGAAAATCAGCGCATTGGGGTTGTGGTCATGGTGTATGCTGTTGTTTGTAGATGGGGATGACAAATAGTGAGGTTATTATTTTTGTTGGTTTGTGTGAGTAGTGTGCACCACGTGACTCGAGAGTCATTGATTTTATTAGTTTGTCAGTTATTACTTTAGTTCGTAAGTTCGCACCGAACTTTCAGTTCACACGAGATCCTATTTATATATATATATATATATATATATATATATATATATATATATATATATATATATATATATATATATAATGTGTGGGAAACGAAATTATAGCCATGAGCTTTTAGGGAAACAAAAAGAATGAACATTAGATAGCATAATTACTTGGTTTGAGACCTTGGTGATAAGTTAGGGGGAATCAATGATCAGGGACATAACTAGTATGGATATTGAGGTGATTTTATTGATAGGATTAATTCAGGTTCTATTGGGAATTGGTATCCATGGTTGTGAGGGAGCATAAGGTGTTGATTTAGAGGGCGGTTGTCGAGAGATGAGTATAGGCTATATGGTCACATTGGTCAGGTGGTGGTAATTACGCGAATTGGAAAAAGTTGTCATGAAAAGCATACGAGTTTAACCTCGTGTGGGAGATATTTATTATCAAGTGGTAACTTACGTGATCGGGACTGGCTAGTTAGATTTGATTATGAGTCTATGACGTGTGTAAGTGATTGTGTGAGGTTCTGACCTCATGAGTAGTGGTATGGTACGATATTCATAAAGTTGTTATCTGGCTATTATGTGTAACATGTCGCGTGGTTGGATGTCGTGAGTTAATCGTTGTGTCGGGACGCTGTTTATTAGTAATGTGGTTGTTGTGTTCCAGGTTGCGATCCGAGCACGGTACTCCATGTTGCGATGCGGGTACTTTCGCGCTGCGCTGCGGCAGTTAGTGGCGGTGTTGCGATGCCATCATCGGTTGTGGTGGATTAGGCGGGATACTTGTGAGACCGACTTTTGAAAGGATATGTCAGTTTAGTATGGGCATATAGATTGTTGTTTTGTTTACTGCTATTTCCTGTGATTTTCGGATTGTGGGTGCGAGTGGAGTATAGCAAGGAAGAAAGTTGCACATATAGTCGTTGTTGTCATAGTTACAGTGATATCTTGTTGGAGAAATATAGTTGTGGGAGGTTAATGCAGTACTTTCGATCCTATGTTAGATGAGACATTTGTTGACATAGTTGTGGCAAGTAATTAATGGAACATGTGTGTACTGAGCTAGAAGTTGAGGGTGGAACTGGTGTGTACGAAATGTTGGAAATTAGTATCATGGTAAGTTATGGACGAGTTTGGCTGTAGTACAAAAAGGGAAATTTTAGGATCAAGTGGGTGTGTAACCATTTTGGGTCGTGAGTGATGTTTTGGGGTCAGATGCATGAATAAAAAGGAATGTGGTTGTGCAGTAATGTTGAAGAGTTAAAGTTGTGGTTGCGTTGGGGATTTTGTGGTATATGTTAGCTGGGTGCGTAGTTTTTAAAGGTATATATCTGTTAGAGGACGAGAGCCTTGGATATGGGTATGGTTGTCGGTGTTGCGGTTATAGTTAGCTATCGGTGACATGAGAGGATGATAATGGCAGGGAATCTCTAAGGATCTAGTACTAGTTGAGTTATGAGGACATAACATTTATCTTAAGAGGAATAGGATGTGGCAAAGAGATTGATGGTTTTGCATGTTGCAGTATATTTCGAAGTTATTAAAGGTAAAGGGGGTGCTTGTAGCAGTATGTATTCTATATGTATGATTATGGAGTAATGTTGTAGCTGAGTATGGCTGCGATAGTGTTGACGGTTTTGGGTGGTGACGTTTATGAGTGGGAGTAAACTTCGTGGGTGAGCTACATTTTAAGAGTGGTAGAATGTAACATTTAATTTTGGTAGTCGTTCACTCTTGAGGGATTGTACTGGTGGAATTATAAAAGGCAATTCTATGGTCGATGCTATGTTGAAAGCTGCGTTGTGGAGATAGATGTTGTTCGGTGAGTTAGTGTTGACGATGGAGGATGAGAGTTTAGTGGTGTTGGATACTGGAGTGGTAGGTGTGCAAGTTATACAGGTATGAGTATGAACTTCGAGGAAAAGTTTGTTTTTAAGGATGGAAGACTGTTATACCACAGACTTCTGGGTATAGGGAACTCGGTCGAGTGAGGGATACTCGACCGAGTGTGTCAGCCAGTGTTTTGAGTCAGGGTTCTATTTTGGGTGAACTCGACCGAGCTTGGTAGTACTCGTTCGAGTGTGGTGTACTCGATCGAGTATGTCAGGTACTCGACCGAGTGCCCGGTCCAGTTACGTTAATTTCCGCGGTTTTGTTTAAGGTGATTAGAGAAGTATAAATATCGTGTAATCAGTTTCTAAAATCATTTTTCACAAACCTAAACTATGTTTTATTCTTCTCTAATCATTCTCATCATCTCTTAAGCCTAGATTGATCATTTGTAGGTTCTTGGATCTCGTTTCCGTGTCGATAGCGTGGGTATAGCTCTAGTATTTCTTATTTCAGTTTATGGTCGTTATTGTTGGAGTATATGTCATCGACAATAATGCGATCACATTAGTAAATCTCAAAATAAGAATACGTACAGGGATAATTCAGTTATTTGGTCAACTGGTCCACATTTATCAGTAA
>VHZZ01024462.1:12492-23063 GCA_009801015.1 Silene noctiflora | reverse complement strand
ACCCTGACTCTAAAACACATAAACTTACTCGACAGGGTAAGTCCTACTCGGTCGAGTCACAAGAGGCAGAGAAAACCGTAGTATTACGGGTCGTCCCCGATCGGGGACGTGGTTCTCAATTTTTGTGGCCCTCTTCTAAGCACGGGATACTTAGAAAATAAGATTCATTCACTCAAATAAGTATTTCTACTCTTTCTTCCTCATTTTTTCTCATTTTCTCACTCAAAAACACAATCACACACTCCATTAGCATCAAGGATTCAAGGTTTGTTCATCCTACATCAACTACAAGTAAGTTTTTTCAATTTATATCTTGAATTTCATACTTTAAATTGATTGATTCCAATCTCTCAAACCCTAAATCAATTTGGGTTTTTTTTTTTTATTTTGTTCTTATTTGAGCTAGAAATTGGTTTTATATTGTGCTTTTATAGTTTGTAGAGTGAATTAGTTCACTAATTAGCTCTATTATGCTCATTTAGGATGATTATATACTTGTTGTAAGATGGAATTTTTTATCTTAATTTTCAGAAATTCCATGGCACCTAAGAAGAGCACTAAGCCAAGTTCCAAGAGAATGAGAAATGATGCGGAACCATCCCGTGTTCAAGAGGATTTGTAAATTCAAGAAGTACCCGAATGACACGATCCTACATTTCCGAATGTAGTTTTTGATAGTGAGACTCAATGGCTTAAGTGGAAGTCATTGAGATGCAAAGGTATGAAAGTTACCAAATTTATTAATCCTACTTCCTTAAAAAATATTGGGTTGGATCAACATGTGAAGTCTTTATTTAAGGGTCTTGACATGAAATATGCATATACAATGAATTATAAGACTTTTCCTAAACTTACATTGGAGTTTTTAAGCTCCTTTGAGTTCCACAAATCGAAAAAGAAGGACTTTATTTATGGTGTAAGCTTCCGTTTTCTTCATTAATGACCATAGGATGATTTTAGGTGCCTTTGCCGACATCTTTAGTCTCAAACATGAGCAACTACCCATCGAGTCGCCTGACCATTACAACCCTAGGAATATATGGAATGCCATTTCTCATGTCCCAATCACCAATTGGAACCATATCCAAAACCAATTCATTCACTACCCCGCCATCCGTATTTGGCAAAGGTTTATGGGATGGACATTTTTGATAAGAAATGAGCCTCACTCGGTGAGGATGCTAGAGGTTGAGATATTGGGAGCTTTTCTTAATATGGATGGTGATGAGAGGTGGGGGATTAATTTACCCTACCATTTTGTCGTACACTTGACTAAACAATGTAACCAATCCACTAGTTCTATTATGTTGGGGGGCTTGATAACAAGAATTAACACCAAGATTTGTAAGTTTAACCAATAGACTACCCAAATTATACCTCTACTTGCTACGAGGGAGGCCGGTGATGGCCTTGATTTTGAGTACTTTATCTCTTTGAATTGGCTTAGAATTGCTCATCTGGTTGGCTTGGAGGGTTGGTAATCGTGACGCCCTTACTTTGCCGGATGACCTTAAGAATCTTAAGGAGATTGTACACACTAACCTTCACCAAAGTAGCACCCCGTTTGAGAGGCCTAGCTATCTCTTGACTTTGGGTGATGAGACCCTTACTACCCCTACCACTAGTGGGAACCGTGAGAGAGGTCAATCCTCTAGTGCTCAACCTCAACCTCCTCATCAAGCTTATAATGAGGAAATGATGCAAATGATGCATGACCTTACCCTTAATGTCAACACCATTCAAAATGACCAAAGACTTGAATTGAACCCCATTTATAGTTATTTTGCTAGTCAAGGTATCATTCCACCTGAGAGCCCTCACCCTTCATTCTTTACTTGGCTCGAGGGTGGGTATCCGTCTTCTACTGGTTATAATGCAGGTGCTTATGAATCGGGTCCGGATTAATGTGGTTCGGATTATGGAGTGGAGGCCTTTAATGGTGGCTATGGAGGTCACGATGGTTATGGAGGATATGGAGGTGATACTAGTTGTGCTGGGTATGGTGGTGAGCTTAGTAGTGGAAGAGAGATATATATGGGTATGCTCAACCATTTCAAGATGGTGAACCTAGTGGTGGAAATGCTCATGATGGTGCGTCGGGATCGGGAGGAGATCAAGCACCAAGTGAGAAGTCAGGCTATAGCTTTTGGTCCCTTACTTGAAGTTGTTATTGGAGACCCCCTTGTATATACTAGCTTGGGGGAAAAGTAGCTATTTAGTAAGTTGTTTTTAATTGCATTTTAGTTTATTTTTCCCACTTCCCATTAAATGTAATCTCTTGTCTCTTGTTCTTTGAGCTAATTTTTATTGGTTTGGTTGGATGTTTAATTGTGGCACATTGAGGACAATGTTATGTTTAGCTTGGGGGGGGGGGGGGGGGGGGGATCGCATTTGCATGCTAGTTTAGTTTTGCATTTTAGTTAAAAATTTCTGAAATTTTGAGAAAATTGTTTATTTGCCATGTTTTGCTTACATTTTGGCCATGATCTTTGATTATACCCACTTGCTTGTCCCAATTTTTGTTTAATAGCTATTGATTCGTTTATATTGTTGGGATAATTGCATTCATGGGGAGGTCTTGACATAGTGAGTAATTGATGAATTTTGAACCGAATAGGCTTGATCTTGACTTTTGGCAACCTACAATATGGTAAGATAGAACCTCCTTAGACCATTTCATTCATATATGGTCTCACTTAGATGAGTGTAGGTCTCCTTATGGTTTGTGTCATATCAATTACGCATAAGTATGGTTTTTGTTTCATCTTTTTAAGCATTACTTTCATAATATGCTATNTTTTGCATTTCAGTTAAAAAGTTTTGAGAAAATTGTTTCATTTGCCATGTTTTGCCTACATTTTTGCCATGATCTTTGATTATACCCACTTGCTTGTCCCAATTTTTGCTTAATAGCTAATGATTCGTTTATATTGTTAGGATAATTGCATTCATGGGGATGTCTTGACATAGTAGGTAATTGATGAATTTTGAACCAAATAAGCTTGATCTTAACTTTGGCAAGCGACAATATGGTAAGGTAGAACCTCCTTAGACCATTTCATTCATATATGGTCTCACTTAGGTGAGTGTAGATCTCCTTATGGTTCGTGTCATATCAATTACGCATAAGTATGGCTTTTGTTTCATTTTTTTAAGTACTTTCATAATATGCTATGCATTTGAAACCATTCACATTGATCATATTGCCCATTGAGAATGTTCTTAAGTTTTGTCATAGAAGAGGTCTTATATCATTGTTTTATCCTCTAATGTTGGGTTTAATTTGGGATTGAGCATCCTTGCATTTGGTTGTTGCTAGCTTGACCCTAGCTCCACAATCCATAATTCATATGTTCCCCTTTTTACCTATCACATACTGCCTTCTTCTTGCCCAATTGGCTTCTTTTCCATGCTTGCATTTTGATTGTTTTGACTTGTAATTTGAAATGACTACCATATTAGATTATGGGCACGCTCTCATGAGTTGAGGATAGGTGAGTGATTCTCACAAAAATATACTTGTACATATAATTTGAGCATGAGTGTACCGTGAGAATCCGAAAGTCATAAGATCATGCAAGAGCTTAAAGGTTCATTTGAAGTCATTTATTTTGCGTCGTCATGTAAACCTAAACCATGTATATGCATTGTCCTTTGCCCATGTTGTTTCAGGTTTAGAATCATTATGCTTGTTAGCTTTTTCAGGATTATGCATTTGTGGGGTTGTCTTAGTTCTTATGCTTGCTTGAGGATGCAAGGGTTTAGCTTGGGGGAGTTTGATGTGTCTAATATTTATATGATTTTACCCCCTATTTTAGCTCAGTTTTACATGTTATTTGCACTATTATTAGTATTTTATTAAGCTAATCCCCTGTTCTAGATATATTGTTTGTGTTTAGTATGTTTTGTAGGAAATGAAGCTTTTAGTAGCTATTTATCGTTAAATATGCAAGTATCGAGTTCACGAGGCTAAGTGGAAGCTAAGATGGATCATGCAAGTAAAGCAAAATGAATTGTTGATGAAATGTGGAAGTGAATGGACCAAAATGCAAATACAGTACTGCACCAAATGGCAAATGTAAATAAATAAGAAATGAAGCCCAAGAATGAAGTCCATATGATTAAGTGGAGTTGCATGCTTAGGATTTCAGAAAGGATTCCATAAAAAGGCATTAAGATGGAAGATTAAAGGTGGTTTAAGGCTAAACATAGGATTCCTTATGCATCAACTCAAGCAATGAAGTCCGGAAATCAGAAAACATGCGACCCCGATCGGGGTGGCCTGTCGCCGATCGGGGTGGCCTGTCGCCGATCGGGCATGCCTTACCCTAGGTTCCTTGGATTCCTTATGTATTAGTTTACAAACTACTACATAAGGAGGGATAACCCCGAATTCTAAAGAATACCCTCACATTCTAAGCTATTACATTCTATTCTATCTTAAATATTCTTTCTCTTAGTTTACTCTTAGTTTCAGAAATTAGAATTAGGTTACATTTTTTAATCACAAATAATCATTTATTTACAATTGCAATTTCAATACAAGTTCAAGTTCTTTTGGGTTTATATTGTTCTTATTTCTCAAGTTGGAATTCCATTTCGGCAATCTTCTGATTCTAATTCTTTCATTGTTATTTCTCTTGTTATTTTACTTTGCCATTTACATTTGTCTTTAGTTATCTACATTTCTTTTATATTAATCTTATGTTATCGTTTAGTCATTTACATTTTAGTAGTTGCATTTCCACTTACATTTTCATTTAGCATTTTCTTTATTAGCTTCTTTTCTAATTTATGTTATCTAGACTACTTTATCTCTATTTTCATTTTCATATTTTTAGTCTTCACATTTTTATTATTATGCATATGTTTGTTTCATTCTTAGTTAATTTTACTTTAAAAGATAAGTGAGTAGTTTTACTTTGTCTAGGGATTAGGGGAGCCATGCATTAGTAATCATTTTATCATGTTTGATTAGTATGTTATAATATTGCATAAATGTTTCTACACGTGTTTGTTTTGTAATTGTTAATCTTAGKTTATTGATCACAAWCTTTGRTTAAATGTGTTAATACAKTCTATAAGTCGAGAGKCACRGATTTGTATTAGACTAARCATGTTGTAGTAGACMGATCTAACCATAGCGAGAGTTCGTTAGAACCCGATCTAAGGCCGACAATAATATCGAGAGGTGGTTGTCTATAGGCGTAGACATTTATCTTTGTTGTGTATTTCTAATTTAACATGAATCATTTTACTATGCATGTGTGACCCAAAACCCCTAGACTCACATAATCATATTTGTTAATCAATTATTTATTTACATTGTTTTATTTACATTGTATTTCACCCACTCAAAACAAAAATATAGCCCGATCTTGATAGAAACCTAACCATAGCATTTTGTAAAGTAACATCCGTTTCTCTGTGGTTAGATCCCTACTTACTAAATTAATTTGTTGCCAAGTCTAGGGATTTATCTTTGCCATGTGTGCGACACGCCTATCAAATTTTGGCACCGTTGATGGGGAAACGGTTTTTATTGCCTTATTGTTTGTTGGTTTTTATCTTGTTTTTTTTTGTCTTGAGGAACAGTTGTTCCTTGAAACCGTTACTTATAATATTCCTTAGATTGTTGTCTTATGCATAGGTCTTTTCGAGGAGGTGATTTATTTTCACTTGATCCCGAGCCTGAGAGATTTTTGCGAAGACGGTTATGTTCCTTAAAAAAGCCGCTCAAAGTGCTTCTCTTGAGGAATTAGAAAGTGCTATAAGGTCCTTGTTAGAACATCTTAAAGCTTTGGAGGAGGGAGAGGCTTCTAGTTCTACAAAGGTTAAGAACATGGTGCGTTTGTCTGATCATTCCAAGCCGACCGCGGCTATGCTCCCCAAAGGAATCACTAGCGGTCAAATTGATGGCGCGGTAAACTTTGAAATCAAGCCGGCTTTCATCTCTCTTGTGGAGAGGAAGCAATTTGTTGGAGGTCCTTTAGAGGATCCTAATTTGCACATTGCAAATTTTTGTGACTATTTCTCTATGATAAGGCAAACTGGAGTCACCCAAGTTCAAATAAGAGAGATCCTTTTTCCCTTTTCTCTAAGGGATAAGGCCAAGCTATGAATCAATAGCATTGATCGCGAGGCTATGGGTGTGACTAATTGGGAGACTTTGGCTCTTGCTTTCTACCAAAAGTATTTCCCGCCGGAGAAGACTCAACAATTGAGGAGCCCAATTACGGGTTTCCGTCAAAATGGCAATGAGAGTCTCTATGATGCATGGTAGAGATAAAAGGAGCTCCAAAGGAAATGTCCTCATCATGGGTTGGACCCGTGGTTTCTTGCTATTACATTCTATAATGGATGTTGTCGTGAGTCACGAGGAGTCTTGGATTCTGCAAGCAATGGAAGGTTCGATCAAATTGATGTGAAGCTTGCTCATTCCAATATTGAGTCCATGGACATCTATGATTCTCAATATGTCAATTCCCGAAGTGCTCCACTAAAAGTAAGAGAGGAGGATCCGAACTTAGCCCTTATGAAAGAACAAATTGTCGCTCTTCAACAACATATTGAGAGAGGAGAGTCAAGTTCTTCCCAAGCTATCGAGCAAGTCAATGTCACTAGCCAAATGGAGGTTTGTGAAGGTTGCGGTGGTGCAGGCCATTATACCGCGTTGGGTAGGGCTTCCATATAAGTGGTAAATGCTTTTCAAAGTTTTAAGCAAAGTCAACTTCCTTTGAGTACCTTTTTCTAATAATTATAATCTCAACACAAAGTTCCACCCCAGCTTATCTTATAAGAGCACCAATGTTTTGAACCCCCAACATCCAGTTCCTAATATACCCCAACCACCAAGGCAATTCCAAGGAAATCCACCTGGTTTCCAAGGTCAAAGGCCCCAATTCCAACAAGGTTATCAACAACCTTACCCCCAACAAAGCTACCCACAACCCTACCAACAAGCCCAAGCCCCCAATTTTC
Source organism: Silene noctiflora (assembly GCA_009801015.1). Lineage (NCBI taxonomy): Eukaryota > Viridiplantae > Streptophyta > Magnoliopsida > Caryophyllales > Caryophyllaceae > Silene > Silene noctiflora. The sequence goes on along the minus strand of VHZZ01024462.1, from coordinate 16,082 downwards.
CACAAAATGACCAAGGTCTAGGAAAGCTTGAGGCCATGATGATGAAGGTAGTCAAGGCCCAAGAAATGATGTAAGCTCAAATACAAAAGAGCGATCAAGCTAAGGAGGCCGCTATCAAAATGTTGGAGACTCAAATTACCCAACTTGCCACCTTAAATGCTCAAAGGTAACAAGGCCAATTGCCACCTCAAGGTGGCCAACCACATGACACCGTCAATGCTAATAACTTGAGGAGTGGTACGAGTTATGATGGTCCATCCATGACTTTGGATAAGGATGTGGTAAGTGATGAGTCCGAGCTAGAGGGAGGTGATAAGGGGAACGCTAGTGAAGAGCCTCTTGTGGAAGATGTTGCGTAGGACGTGATTGTTTCAAAGGAAAAGGAGGCCGAGTCTCCTAAGGTTCAAGTTTCATTCCCCCATCGTCTAGCTAATAAAAAGGATGAATGTAAGTTTGGTAAGTTCTTATAAGTTGTCATATATTTGCAAGTTACCATTCCTTTTGTTTAGTTGATTTCGCAGGTCTCTTCCTATCCCAAGTTTATGAAATAAATCCTCACCAAGAAGCGATCCTTCAACGAGGTCGAGTCCATTTCTTTCACTGAGGAGTGTAGTGCACTCTTGCAAAATAAGTCTCCACCTAAGCTCAAGGATCCCGGTAGTTACTCTATCCCTTGCACTATAGGCACATATACAATTGATAAGGCCCTTTGCGACCTAGGTTCTAGTGTAAGTGTCATGCCCCTATCTATTTGTGAACGACTTAATATCGGTCCCTTAAAATGCATAGGCATTACCCTTCAAATGGCGGACCGGTCTCATAAACAACCCTTGGGTGTTTTAGAAGACGTGTCCGTGAAAGTTGGTAAGTTTTCATACCCGTTGACTTCCTTATCCTTGACATGGCCGAGGATTCACAAACCCCAATCATATAGGGTAAACCATTTTTACACACCGCAACCGCTTTTATTGACGTTAAAAATGGGAAGTTAACATTGGAAGTGGGTAATTATAGGGTCACATTTACTAAGAACAATACCATTAGAAGCCCCATGTTGCAAGAGTCTTGTTGTTTGATTAACACTATCGATTCTTCTTTTGCTTCATCTCTACCTCAATCCTCACTAATGGATTCACTAGGGGTAGATATTGGTTTAAATTGTTTTTCAAGTGTGGATGATGAAGGCATTAATGCTAAGAGTGCCAAGAGGAAGTATTCGTGGAAGAGCTTGAAATGGATTGGAAATGTGAAGAAAGCTATGCAAGACGAGAGCTCGTATGGTGGTGAGCTCGATATTCAACAATGATCATGAAGATGGTGGAAGTCTAGCACGACTTTAACTTTCACTTCTTGGGAGGCAACCCGAGCTTTTTATGTTTTGTTTTTATAATTTTTGGACAATTTATTGTTTTTCTCGAATTTGGACAATTTTTTGATTAGCTAGCGTTTTTTATTGTTGTTTTAAGAAAATGAGAATGTAAATGAAGCCATGTGACGGTATTGCACGCAACCCCTTGCTGCAACCCCGTTCGAGCACGTGATTTCAAATTTCCAAGACGAAAATACAAAGGCTAATAAGAGGAAGTCAAAGCAATAAGAAACGGTCAACCCCGATCGGGGTGGGTCGTCCCTGATCGGGGACGTGGTTCTTAATTTTTGTGGCCTTCTTCTAAGCACGGGATACTTAGAAAATAAGACTCATTCACTCAAGTAAGTATTTCTACTCTTTCTTCCTCATTTTCTCTCATTTTCTCACTCAAAAACACAATCACACACTCCATTAGCATCAAGGATTCAAGGTTTGTTCATCCTACATCAACTACAAGTAAGTTTCTTCACTTTATCTCTNCACTCCATTAGCATCAAGGATTCAAGGTTTGTTCATCCTACATCAACTACAAGTAAGTTTCTTCACTTTATCTCTTGAATTTCATCCTTTAAATTTATTGATTCCAATTTCTCAAACCCTAAATCAATTTATGTTTTTTTTTTTGACTTTGTACTTATTTGAGCTAGAAATTGGTTTTATATTGTGCTTTTATAGTTTGTAGAGTGAATTAGTTCACTAATTAGCTCTATTATGCTCATTTAAGATGATTATATGCTTGTTGTAAGATGGAATTTTTTATCTTAATTTTCAGATATTCCATGGCACCTAAGAAGAGCACTAAGCCAAGTTCCAAGAGAATGACAACTGATGCGGAACCATCCCGTGTTCAAGAGGATGTGTAAATGCAAGAAGTACCCGAATGACACGATCCTACATTTCAGAATATAGATTTTGCTAGTGAGACTCAATGGCTTAAGTGGAAGTCATTGAGATGCAAAGTTATGAAAGTTACCAAATTTATCAATCCTACTTCCTTGAAAAATATTGGGTTGGATCAACATGTGAAGTCTTTATTTAAGGGTCTTGAAATGAATTATGCATATACCATAAATTATAAGACCTTTCCTCAACTTACATTGGAGTTTTTAAGCTCCTTTGAGTTCCACAAATCGAAAAAGAAGGACTTTATTTATGGTGTAAGCTTCCGTTTGTTCATTAATGACCATATGATGACTTTAGATGCCTTTGCTGACATCTTTAGTCTCAAACATGAGAAACTACCCATCGACTCGCCCGACCATTACAACCCTAGGAATATATGGAATGCCTTTTCTCATGTCCCAATCACCAATTGGAACCATGTCCAAAACCAATTCATTCACTACCCCGCCATCCATATTTGGCAAAGGTTTATGGGATGGACATTTTTGGGAAGAAATTAGCCTCACTCGGTGAGGATTCTAGAGGTTGAGATATTGGGAGCYTTCCTTAATGTGGATGGTGATGAGAGGTGGGGGATTAATTTACCCTACCATTTTGTCGTACACTTGACTAAACAATGTAACCAATCCACTAGTTCCATTGTGTTGGGGAGCTTGATAACTAGAATTAACACCAAGGTTTATAAGTTTAACCAAGAGACTACCCAACTTAGACCTCTACTTGCTACGGGGGAGGCCGGTGATGGCCTTGATTTTGAGTACTTTCTCTCTTTGAATTGGTTTAAAATTGCTCATCCGTTTGGTTTGGAGGGTTGATAATCGTGACGCCCTTACTTTGTCGGATGACCTTAAGAATCTTAAGGAGATTTTACACACTAACCCTCACCAAAGTAGCACCCCATTTGAGAGGCCTAGCTATCTCCTGACTTTGGGTGATGAGACCCTTACTACCCCTACCACTAGTGGGAACCGTGAGAGGTCAATCCTCTAGTGCTCAACCTCAACCTCCTCCTCAAGCTTATAATGAGGAAATGATGCAAATGATGCGTGACCTTACCCTTAATGTCAACACCATTCAAAATGACCAAAGACTTGAATTGAACCCCATTTATAGTCATTTTTCTAGTCAAGGTATCATTCCACTTGAAAGCCCTCACCCTTCATTCTTTACTTGGCCCGAGGGTGGGTATCCGTCTTCTACTGGTTATAATGCAGGAGCCGAAAAGTTGAGTGATTTTTCGCAAATTGTCCTTTACACAAAAATGAGTATGAGTGGATCGTGAGAGTCCGAAAGTCAAAAGATCATGCAAGAGCCGAAA
>VHZZ01024414.1:16509-33266 GCA_009801015.1 Silene noctiflora | reverse complement strand
GTCTTGGGTGCAATCTTTGGAGAATCTCTATTCTTGAGGTTTTGGAGGATCATCCAACACTAATAGCTCAAGAACAATGAAGGTAGGAGACCTCACTTGTGCCCTAAAAACCGAAACACTAATCTAAGTAAGGAGACTTTTTTCCGCTTATCTTCCTCTTTATTTTTTTATGCATGCACTAGATCCATTTAATTAAAGAGTTAATTATTTTGTTATTTGATGAGTCAAATAAAAGGGTTTAATGAAACTTTCACTTTTGCATATTGAAAAGTAGCCTGTTTCTAACTACGTCTAAACGGAATTTTAATGTCAGTCATGCGATGCAGAAGGTGTTGACATTGGAAAAGTGGAGGAACAAACAGTAAAATTAGAGGCAGAGCAAATTTCGAAGGAAAGAGATACTCTCGATTCTTTGAAGGAACTTGAGGCAACCAAGGTGATGGTCCAGGAACTCAAGTCAAAGCTAGCAAGTGAAGACGCTACTTCCCTACTTAACATTGATGCTAATGAACCCTCCCTCACCAAAGAAAACAAGAGGTGGAAGAAAAGGAAAATAATCCCGATCTATCACTTCAGAACTTAGCAGAAGGTTTTAATTATAACCTTGCAATGTTTTCTTGCCCTAGCGCGATCTTAATGGAACTTAAGCAAGCCCAGATGAACCTTACCAAGGCCACTAACGAGCTTTCTGATATTCGAGAATCGGTGGAATTGCATACGAAAAAGATTGAGAGAGAAAAGATGTTGCTTGGAGCAAACAAGTGACAGATTAAAATCAAGCACATCCAATATTTTATCAATTGAAGAATACATAAATCAAACAAGATCAAAGCTCCAAGATACTAACAATGCTATTCCAGGGGAGCTTCAACAATTGAATACCGAGGCAGAAAAATATAAAAAGCGAAGAGAGGCTTCGAAATCTGCTGAAGTCATGAAAGGTCGTGTCTCAAATTGAGTTGACAAAGACGGAAATGAAGACGACTGAGGTCCAGGAAAATGATGAAAGTTGTGAACCCCTGCGACAAATAGAAATATTATACGAGTTAAAAACTGAAGAAATTATGAACTTTTTGAAACATTTTAAATCCAAACGCAAGAGTTCACTTACATATATAAAACGAGAGCAAAGAGTACGCAAGTCTTAGGTTATAAAAACCAAGATAGTCGAATGGGGAAAAGATATCCCATGAATAAACAAGTTTAAGGGTAGGCAAGTTTAGCAAAATATGTAAACAAGTCCAAGGGTCAAGTAATCCATAGCTCACACGTCTTCCAACCCACAAAAGCTTCATCACAAACCTGTCATCCATGTAAGTATGAACGCCACAGTCAGTGGGGAGTAACTATAGGTTCTCCCAGCCACATTTAGTCAAAATGAACATAATTAAAAACTCAAATAAGCAAGTATATCGGATACGACATAAATAACTTGAATAATAAAGAACACGAGATCATACATAATAAATGAGATAGAAATGCATGATATAAAGAGAATGAACATATTCAAGGCATAATCAACATATATAACTCTAATATGGAATCATAGAGATAACAAGAACAATACTCAAGTACGGATTCCAATGGAAAATGGCATATGCACTTATTCAAGTCACATAACAAGTTCTTACTACTCTAGACACAATTCATCTCGGTAGGACGACTAGCTAAGTACGTTCCTAGTCTAAACTTGGCCAAAATCTCGGGATAAACATTTCCCGATTCGACATGTGATAAACGTTTCGCACCCAAGACTCGATCGACAGAACAAAAGTCGAGTACCCCGTATCGGCAGAACAACCCGATGGAGGCGGAAATGGAATGAGATAAACCCATACTTGCCAGAACAGCACAAGTAGAGCGTAAAGCAAGTCACGCGGGAATATATAGCTTCATGTCAATTTCACAAGAATACGACTCTATTCAAGTAATTACATACAATAAGGCATTCATACTTGAAACGAGATAATTAAATGAAAAGGAATGAATTATAAATCATACATGAATATTATACAACATTTCATGTGAATAAAACATATTTGAACCATAAAATTTCCATTTGAAAATCATATAAGAAAGAGGGAAAATGACAATAAGAGGGCTCCCAGCCGGGTGGGCCACCGGCGGCCGGCCCACCGGCTGAGCACCAACCTACATACGAAATTGGAAGAACGGCATCAGAAACCTCTCAGCCGGCCTGGGCATCGGCAGCCGGCCCACCAGCTGGGACAACACCTAAACTTCAATTTTCACAAAATATAACAGGAGCTTCCCAGCCGGCCAGGAGACCGGCTGCCGGCCCATCGGCTGAGACAACAAATACACCAAAATTTGCACAAAACTTACAGGGACCTCCCAGTCGGCTAGAGGACCGGGTGCTGGCCCACTGGCTAGGCACCCCTATACACAAGATTCGGCTCAATTCGTGCAAAAAGTTCATATACTTCGACATAAATGCATACAATCGACTAAGAACATGTAACCAACCAGAAATTTCACATGTATACTTGAGATGGATCATATACTTGGGACGGAAATCAATAGTTTACATATTGCAACAACCACATTACCCAATTGTTCCAAACCAATTGTTTACATATTCAAGGTACTAGCTTTTTCCCAAGTATTTTCATACAAACATTTCCCTTCAATAACAATTTCATGACATAAAAGAATACAATAGCATGATACAAACTACAATTCATCCTCAATATCCACACATAGAACTAATCCATTCCATTCATGTGACAGGGCATGTGATTTCATACTAGAAATTTCTCAACAAACATAAATGGAACCATTCCTTGAACAACAAACAAGAAACATTCTAAACATGTAAGATTATCCACTTAAATCACATAAAGAATAACTCTTTCACATTAAAAACACATAATTTAACATAAATGTAGAGTAACCTATCACCGTTACCTTCTTTGCACTTCACTCGTCCAAAGTATCGTCAATCTCGAACGAATCTTCTTCCGAGTTGTAAAAATTGTTTCCTAGAAACACAATACAATTAAAAGGGTCAATTTTGGCAAACCCTAGAAAGATTAGTTCTAAGATTTACCAACAAAGAGAGTAACTTTCTCACTTAGAAAGAAGGAGGATGAGAAAAGGGAGATATTGGCGCGAGAATAGAAGAATTTGGTTGAGAATTGAGGGAGATATGAAGGTTTTGGTCCTTCAAAAATGAGAGCTTCAATGGTGGTTTTCTTGGAGAGAAATTTCAGAAATTTGGAGGGAGGAAGATGAAGGTAGAATGAGGGTTTGTGTAGAGGTAGTAGTTAATAGGCCCAACAACATGCTTAGGCCCAAAACAACTCATTTTGAGTCGGGTTTTGTTAAAAATACGTCTCAAGGCTACTATACACTTGAGACAGGCATTATTATCAAATTTGTAAATATTATACTTCTAGAATTATATTTTTGCCTAAAATACTTTTTAAAACATAATTAGCCTTAATTAAACTATTAAAATATTTTAAGATTATAAACGAAAAATCGCGGGTGTTACAAAATTTGTTAGGGCTTCCAAAGCGGTTGTCATGGTAGAAATCAAGGCTTTAGATACATGTTAGAACTCAAACACCAACTCCGAAAACATTACTCTTACTCTTGAAGAGTATTCTTCTTTACAGAGCAATGGTTGTGACGCCGAAGAACTTTCTAATTTAAAACTCCGCAAGGCCATACTTCATGTTGATGACGCTAATATGTCTGGAAAAAATATCACTAAGCAAGTGGAGGAAGCTATGGACGAAGTTGAAACTTCCAAGCGGGGTTTGGAAGATGTTCTTGAGAGAGTTGAGGCAGCAAATAGCGCTAAGCTTGTTGTGGAGGAGGAATTTCGTAAGTGGGGGATAGAGAGTGGAGAGTGAAAGCGATCTGTAATGCTTGATTTGAATGGAGTCAATCTTCTTGGTGGTGATGCAAATGCTCCAATTTTGAAGCCAGCCTTGTCAATAGAGGAAATCCTTAGCAGGAAGCTGTTGATAACTAAAGAGTTTGAATCAAGAAAAAGTTGTGTAAAACGTAAGGTGTCATTGAGTCAAATGCTCGGAAAATAGAATGGTAAACTATTGTCTACCTGGAAGATGGGCATGAGTGGAAAGACCAACCCTGAGAAACTGCCTGCCAAAAGGAAGTTCGATTTTACTCGATTCTCAGTGCTCTTTCCTAGACAAAATCAGAAAAAGAAGAAATCTTCACTCTCTGCAAGGTAATGAGAGCCTGTGTAGGATATGCCTGATCATATATTAGTATTTTTTACGAATTCTTCCTTTTTACTATCTTACTCTCTTGGTGTAAATTAGTCGTTTTGATTATTAGCTTCAGTCACAAGTAGAATCTGGCGATTAGAGAAATTACTCGATTCTATGTTAGCATTTATAAATAATTTTCTTTGTATTTTCCTATGCTTTGTTGTAGATACTTGGCTTGCACTGATTTGTGATATAAAGCCAGCATACTGATCGATATGCGTCAGTTTGATAGTATTGGTCAAACTCAACGGCTAGTATTGGATGTGGGTGCGCGTCATTGCAGTGTCAAACACAAGATTATGTTGAATTAGTTTCATGTCATGTCTCAAGGGATGCATTTGATACACACAACTGAACACAGATTTAAGTGTCGTAGTAATGTAGTTATGGAGGTTTGGTAAACAAGAAAAATAGTGTTTTGTTTTTGAGGCTTTTTTATGCAGGCAAAAGGTAAGAGTATAATTATTAAATATTGTTGTGCATCAGGTTCAACTTCCTTGCTTCTGGATGCAAGGGTGAGTTGCAGGAAATCGACCAGCTAGCTTTTCTGAAAATATAGACGTGTGGAACACAAGCAAAGGTTTTTAATCTTCAAGATTGTTCATTGTTGTTTTTCCCCCTGTAAATTATTGTTATGGAGGAAAAATCTTCTGGTAAGTTTATGACTAATGTTCTTTATCTAGGAAAAATGTGTTTGGCATTAAGATTGAAGTAAATAGGTTCTACTCAGACCGGGCTAGCAGACTGCGTAGAGTGATCTAAACGTGCTCCTTGAAGCCTGCACAATGAATGAAGATCCTAATTGTTCGCTAGACATTAGTCCTCAAGTTAGGAGACCCGCTTTTTGAGAGTGAACATACAAGAAAAATGAGTCTTGGAGAGTGTAATAACTCCTTTTGCGATGGTTAGAGTGGTTTTCATGGTAGTTGAAAGACGGAAACTATTTCTCAACTTTTAGAGAAAGAGAGAGAGAGAGATCAAATGAGGTATTGTGCCATCCTTTTTTTCTAAAGATACGACCTCTTTAAGTTTAAACAAATTTTTCATCAGAGTAGTGTCATCAAGTGAGAAGGAACCTACGTGCTTGTTACTACCACTTATTTTGGTCTCCAAGCTGTAGTGAATTAGCGATCACAATGATATTGGGCCTGTAAGCGCATGGAGCATTCATACTATCAATGGGTCGCCTTTTACCATTTTGTTGAATATATTTGTTACTTCCTCTAATTGCTCCAATTCACTATCGGGCCGGGCCTTGGGAAAGCAACATCAGCTCAGCCCAGTGGACATGAAAGGTTGTGTCGAGCTGGAAAGATAGGCCAAAAAGTGTGACTTGGACTGAGCTAGCCATTTTATTGTAATTCATTTTATTCCATCTTCTTGAACCAAACAATACTGACAAACAACACGATGCAAGTTGACTTGATTGGGAGCTGCTATGATCCTTGAAATGTCACAAAATTATGACATGTCAAATAACGAAATAACAAATTTGATAAAATATGAATTAAAGTTTATGTAGAACATTTAAAAATAAAAACAGAAAAAGAATAAAAGTCCTTTAAACGAAGCATAAAATATGTTACCAAAAACATTAAAATTAAAAATACCTTAATGAAAGCAACCCTAATTTAAAAATGTTGGCCAACAAACTTTTTTTGTCTGATTTTAATCCCGCATATACTTGTACTTGGAATAATAATAATAATAAAGTTGTTTTGGGCCCACCATTTCAATCAACTACACGGACTACTAATACAACTCGATCCTTTTGTTTTTTTTATTCCGTATAATAATAAAACTTGAACAACACCTCAACTTTTACAAGGCATCTCCTCTTTGTTTCCATTTCTTCTCCTTCTTCTTCTCCTTCTTCTTCCTCTTCTGATCTTCTCCTTCCAATCTCCCTATCTGTCATCCTTAACCTCATCTTCAAAGGTACGCGTTTATACGTATATCGCTTTTATAAATTACCCATTACTACTTTTTACTTTTAATTTTTACAATAAAGTTGCCATCTTTCATGATCATCTCATCAAATTGGTGTTGGGTTTTTGCTATCTTCGTTGAATTTTGTTTGTAAAAAGTCGGAGATTAACAAGCAAGATGATTACTATTCTGGGTTGACCTTAAAAAATATTGCAAGGAGGGCAGGGTTTGTGTTAGTTCGGTTTCTAGGTGGGTAATCCATTCCAAATTTGATTTTGGGTGAACTTATTGTTGGAATTTGGCGAAATAACGTTCTTAAAAGAGATAAAACTTATAGTTTTAAATTTTAATACTCCATCTCTCTTCGGTCATTTGTTATTATTAGATGTAAGTGGTCAAGTTTAGCGTGGATGATCAAATTCCCCTTACTACTAAAAGAATAAAAATTGTCTTAGTTCCCTCCAAAAGGCATCTAGCTAAATAAGGCAATAAGTAACATTATTATATTTTCAATGAATATATTCTTATAATTAAACTCTAATCATTTAATTAAATTCATAATTATGATTTTTTCATTAAAAAAAATTAAAATTGGTTTTAAACTATAAATTATAAATTGTTAATTTTTTGTATAATGCAATAATATATTACCGTAGATAATAGTTCGACACATATTTAGTATTCACTATTAGTTTCGTGACAAAAAAATTCATTTAAAAAAAATCACACTTTAACTTAATTCTCTTTGATTAGTTTTGCATTTCAATTTTTTTGTTTCATATCAAAATACAAAAGAGAGAAATATTAAATATTTATAGTGTGCAAATTTAAAACACTAAAAAAATCAAAACTCTATATACCGCGCAATGGCGCGGGATCTGTACTAGTTGCCCATCAAAGGCATTAGTTGCTCATTCATGTACAAGTTTTACTCATTCATGGACTTTTTTTCATTATTTTTCCATAATATGCTCTTTGCCTCAAACAAAAAAATCTCTCCCTAATTATCTCCCTCACAAAATTAATCAAATCCGTCAAATTAAACAATTATTGATACTAATTCTCATATCGATCAAGTAACAATTCTAATTTCTTAATTTTATTAATTGTATTTTATCAAATTAAGGAATTGTCTAATGTTAATTAAATTAGGGTTTGTTTAGACCGTCGTCGGCGTTGGGGTGAGGGATAACGACCGTCGCCGACGTTGGGCAGAGGTACGATGTCCGTCGGCTGTTGTGGCGGTGTCACTACTTGCTGGTGGTTGCATGGTAGAGGTGTTAATGGGTTGTCGACATGAAGAATGCTTTAGTTCTSTACGTGCTTATGCTTCAATGTGTTTTTCTTTTTCCTTTTTTTTAAATGTTTTGTAATTTTCTTTTTTTTTTCTATTTTAATAATTTTAATTATTTTCTTTATTTTTTTTAGGACTTGGACCCAGGGTCGGTTGAATTTGAGATTTTTTTTTTTGCAAAAATGATAGATATGTACACAGTGGCGGTAAGGGTGGTGGATGGTGGGTGACGGGTGGTGGTTGGATGGTGGTAGGTAGAGTGAGAAAAGAGTAAATGAAGAAGAGAGAGGCACTAATAGAAGATTATTAAAATAAAATCATTAAAATAAAAGGGTATTATGGCCATTTAGGTCCATGAATGAGTAAAATCCGTACATGAATGAGCATCACCCTCCTAAAATAAAAAGGTAAACAATTAACCGAGACATCCCAAAGTGGAATAGGTAAACAATTGATCGGGAGGGAGGGACTATCCCAAAATGGAATAGGTTTACATATGGGATTTTAAGTTGTTCTTTTTGTGGTTTTGATTTAGTTTTGTTAGCTCTTTGGCTTCTGAAATATGTCTAATGTTCTTCTTGCGCAAAAACTTATGTGGCGATATTAAATGGTAGACCAACTCATCAACTATATAGCTAAATGACGAATACACGACTACACGTATTTGGGATTTTGGGTTGGTGCTACATGTGAGACTGTCACGACTCATTGTTCATCATCTTGTCATCTGGGAGGTCTAGTTAGAGCTGGTTTATGAATAAGAATCTGATGTTTGAGATTTTCTGTGTTTTCTTTACACTTCAGGTATCATGGATGTCAGAGTAGGGCTTCTAGTTCTTTTAGCTTTGGCCGGTAATTGGGTATCTGATGCTAGGGATATGGCAGATTTAAAAGTTTCAGGTAACTAGTCCACTTGTAAACTTAATGGACTTTTGACACCTTCTCACTTTTTAAACTTCTAGATGCTTTTTATGATTTCATACTTCCGTTAGGTGTCTCTTTTCTTTTCTTTTTTAGTTCTCGTTGAAGATTTAAAACGTGTTGCCGTTTTGATATTAGTAGTATATTACTGATATGTGTTTTTCCATGCACTTTTCCCCAAGGGATTTATCCGTAAGGCCTTCATGTTGGAGTCAGCCGTGGGTGTTACTTCTCTGTGAATGTTTAAATGTACTCCTTCAGTCCCATTTATATTATATTTGACTATTGTGATCAACTGATGACAAAATTGACAATTTTTTTTTTTTGCAGTATGTAATAGTTGCCAACTTCATTTGTTTTGGAATGGACAATAATTGAACTTTAAAATAACGATACAGTGAAGATTTTTGTTGGGGTAAAGCAACCATGTGACCTATTGAAATTTGTCTCTAGATATATTTGGATAAATTTATCTTCAAACTTGATATTAGTTTACATGAAAGTCAAATCTGTACATTATGTTTGGGTGACGGGGATAAATTTATAGCCGAAGTTGTCATCTATATGGCTTTTGTTGAATAGGCATTCTTCTTCTGAATTTAGAGACTGTGCCAGTGCCTAGAAACTATTCTTCGTATTTCGTCCTCCTTATTTGATGACCGTTTTCTTGATAACATTCTAAAGTTCCCTTAAATATTCTTTCTTTTCTCCTATCCTCTATTTTTACCTGTCATATATTCTTTGCGCAGTTTTCTGTAGTGTATATGTGTTAACCTCTCATCTGAGTCATTTCTCATGTCTTTCCTTAATTATTCCCTCGTTCCCTGTCTCGAGGAGTACACTCATAGTCTATATACTATGTTACTTCAGACTTCAGTTTGGTTATGTCGTCCATGACACTTGGCCTTTCACTTAAGGCCATGAAGATGATTTTTTCCCACTAAGGGTGTGTTTGAATAGAGGGATTTGGAGGGAAAAGAAAGGGAGGGAGAGTAGGGGATTTGAAATCCCTTGTTTGGATAGCAAATGAGAGTAGAGGGAAATGGAGGGGGAGGGATTTGAAGGGATCCAATTTCCCTCCTCCAAGCCTAATCAAAATCTCTTCACAATAGGCAAGATGTGGAGAGAAATTGTATCCAAACACCCACACTCCTTTCCCCCTCCCCTCCCTTCCCCTCCACTTTTGCTATCCAAACACACCCCAAATAGCCGACATTGGGTCATGTCTGACACTTGTGGCTGAGTCGGATAATGTAGGTGATATTATCTTTGGGAAAACCCTAATCGCTAATTTAAATGACCCTATTAATTTTCTGATTTTGCTCTATTCTTATGATAGTCTTTCCATCCTTTCAGGAGTGGAAGAAGTTGGTAGACGCATAGATCTGTGCGCACTTTGCGAAGAATATGTGACTGTGGCTCTAAATTACCTTAATGATAACAAAACCCATGAAGACATTATGATGGCCCTTCACGACTCTTGTTCTCAGATGCGCAATTTGGCAGAGCAGGTATTGACTTTATGCAGTAATACTTGTTTCAAACTGAATGTTTTTTGATTGTTTGTAGACATGCTTTCTAAGTTCACAACTCTAGTTAAGTTTTTCATTCTTGTCTTGCTTCAAGTATGTTGGTGTCAACATATTAATCCTTTTTTTGTGTTCATTGACGACGTCGTTGGCTTGTCGTTTATATTATTAGCTGCCTTATTTGTTCCGTCAAAAATTAAAGCCGCCCTTGCACTGAGATTATTACTTAACTGTTGCACATAATTTAAAATGTCAATTATTAGGACACCACATATCAACGGGGTTGTAAAAGTTTAATCCCATGGCTTTGAGATTGGATTACTTCTCCTGTTATGTTGTGGGGTTAAGATTGAAAATGAGTTCTAATACCATTCATTTTACATATTTTCTCTATTTTTTGGACTTTCAGCCAGACATACCTTTCTTCAGAAAATGTTATCTTACTTATAAGTTGTAACCAAACTTGCTCTTATATAACCAGATTAAACGCTGGAATGCGACCAGCTTATTGCTATTGTGTTAAACTGTTAATTTCATTTTTGTTAATGCATTCAAGGCTAAATAAACTTCCAACCTTTTTTAAAAGATACTTATCTATTTCTTATCAATATCTTTCTTTTGAACAGTGTACAGTGATGGTTGATCGCTATGCTGCACTTTTCTTCTCAGACGTTTCATCCATGCAACCTGAAGGATTTTGCAAGGAAGTTGGATTGTGTAAGAATGCTATGGTCTCTTCTTTGCCTGCTAAAAGAAACAAGTGTGAGGCTTGTCGCCAAGCGGTTGATGAAGTGCTTGACAAATTGAAAGATCCAGACACCGAGGTGTGTTCCTAAATCTTCTATATAGAATTTGGTTAGGAGTATTTAGACAAAGTTGATTATAATTGTTACTTTTTTATGAGCAGGACATGCATGGGATACTATTATTCCCCTTCAAAATAAGCTCTTTGTTCTTTTTTTTTTTTTTTTTTTTTTTTTTTTTTTTTGGCAAATGTAAAAAAAGGATTACATTTTTAACGCTCATCTAGCTAAACCATGAGCAACACTATTTAAATTTCTACGTAAATAACAAAAGGATAAACAATTAAAGATGAGAAATAGCGCCATTATGTCCGCCATGACTCCCTTTACCAAGATATACGCCGCCTCGCATCCTGCAATTTGGCATAATAAGTTAAGACAATCCGTCATTATATCAAGGTGAAAAAACTGCCACTCTGTAGCCCATCGCAACACATGTAGAATCCCCAAGGCTTCCGCTTGCAGGGCCTATTCCGCCCGAATCTTTTGCCCACCCTCAAAAACAGCAGTACCATCCTCATCATAAACCACCCATCCAACAGAGGCCTCCAACGATTTTAACCATCCTGCATCCTGCTCTTTATTCTTTATTACCTTTATTTTTGCTTTTTCACAGAACTTTTGTTATGTTAGAAAGCTCATTTCTGCTTTCATTTTTACAGCTAGAAATCATCGAGAAGTTACTGAAGGCATGTAATACTGTCGGGGATAAGTACAAGAGTAAGGTAAGATGGGACTTGCTTCAGATATTAGAATGTAGAATCTAGCTGTTGCATCCTATTTTTTGTTAAAAGTAAAATGGCGTAGTCCGTGTTACTTAGTGTGGAATAGAAGTCTGTCTATGCACCTTCGAGGCTCCGACACTTTTTTCATTACGGCTTACAGGAAAATATCCTATTTGTGTTTTTGACATGTAAGGTTGTGTACATTCTACTCACCTTACCTTTCGTAAAAAAAGGGGTTTTAAACATCTGGTTTAATATTGCCATTGCATATAAGTTATGACTTGTTATAAAAAGTGGCATCAGTCACAATTGCGGTGACATCTGCGAAATATCAGTATAGTGATATTGCGTACGTAATGTAAGAGGTCGTGTCCATGTGACTGTAATTTCAAAAATGTCAAATCTTTACTTCTTTTAAAAATATGAAATTTGTGTTAATTTTCCATGTTAAGTGAGTATATCTTCTCTCTTATTACCCTCTTTTTTCACAAATATATATGTGATCTCCTATCTTTCGTAAAGTTAAGTTGCTGAATGTCGGTTAAGTCGGCTGACTTAGCCAATATATGAGCGTTTTTCCATGGAGGGTTATACAACGGGAAATAAAGTAAAGGCATCTTGGAACTCTGTTCCGTAACATATTTCATAATAATATGGTGGGCTTGTGATTTTGTACGTGAGTATGTTTCTCCTATTTTGTTCCACAGTGTTGTTTCATGAATGCAGATTGCAGAAGTCATGCCCTGACTTTAATTTCTGAATACCTGTTATGGAAGCCACCTTATCTATGAAAGCTTCGAAAATCCATTTATACTGAATATGAATTAGAATAATACAGAGTACTATTTTAGCTTTCCGAGTTTGCAGACTTTATTCAGGCATTAACTCTTTTATTTGCAGTGTAAAAAGATGGTGTTCGAGTTCGGGCCAGTGCTGCTCGTCGATGCAGGAAGCTTTGTTGAGAAGCTTGACCTTTGCACCACATTCCATGCCTGTGCCCGCCAACAGGACAAGACTGAGGGAATGATTGAAATGGTGGCTTCGTCTTAATTATCACAACCTGATTCGTAAATATCCACCTCAAATTCTTCAAAGCGTGTTTAATTATCACGGTCAAACAAATGGTCCATCTATATTTTCCTTGTGCTTGTAGAGTATATTGTCTGAATAGTTGATCTTATTGTGTATGTCACTCGAATTCGGCTTTGGAAAGAGAGATTCATGTTCATAGCCTCAAAATCATGAAATGGAGACGTTAGTATGTTTAAACCAAATCAAGTCATGGAGTAGGTGCGCTCATGTCTTCGGTTAAAATATTCCAATTTATATCATTGATTTTGGGTGTTGCTCTTTCTCATATACGGAGTACATGATTTATTCGATTATACACAACTTTTTCAGTTTAACTCTGCTCATTTTTCAATAATCTTTCCATGCATAGTTACACTCCCGTCAATATTAGTACAATTTAAAAAAAAAAAAAAAAAAAAAAAAAAAACTATCATCTTCATACTCAAGAAGTCCATGGGAGGTGAGGCCAAAAAAGTTCCAAGTCACACATTTCATCTTCAAAGAAACCATCATCACAATAAGAGTTGTCAAAAGCGTGAACAAGTTCCATGCGGATTTACAGCAATGTTTGCTAACCAAATGCTGTGAGTGCAGTGGAGCGCAGATCAACCTCAAAGCATGCAATGGTATGAATTGCGAAGTCCTGGGTTCGACTCAACAAGTTCCATGCGGATTTACAGCAATGTTTGCTAATCAAATGTTGGGAGTGCAGTGGAGTGCAGATCAACCTCAAAGCATGCAATGGCATGAATTGCGAGGTCCTGAGTTCGACTCCCTGCATTGGCAGTTTGCGGTTATTGCACGGGGACCTTCGGGGTCTGTTAAAAGAGAGTGTCGGCTTACCGTGCTCTCTAATGAGAGATGTTCCTCGTTACCAAAAAATAACAATGTTTGCAAGGCCTAACACCCGACTTATTTATAAGTTTTTCATTTGATCAATTTAAATTTAACTACTACATTATTTTTGTAAATTATCATAAGCTATGATTGAGTAAAACCTGTATATGAAAGAACAACTTCGATTTATTAACCCTGCCAAAGCACACACATCAATGGATTTTTTTTTTTTTTTTGTTTCTCAGCACACATCAAGAGAAATTGACTCTTAACACAGAGCAAAGAGTAAAACTCAAGCACACTGTCAAAAGTAATATGAGAATTCCGAGCATTCCTTTGATCCAAGTTTTTCATAATAGTCTGTCTTACAAAGAGCATGTCCCTTTGTATATATACGGCCTTGCATTACATGATATTCCGAGCATTCCTTTGATCGAAGGGTTATGTTTTCATCAAGAAAAACAGGCGAGTAAAACAGCTACTCGCTTTTACATAAAACTGAGAAAAAAGTAGAAAACAAAAGCAGAAAAACTGCAGCCCTTTCGTTTGCTAGTTCAGAGGTACTAAAGGGAAGAAGCCATGACAAAATGGTGGTTGTCTGTACTCCTTGTGGCTCCTGGTGTAGGTGAGAATTGTCAAGGGGCATCCTTGTTATTACCTTGAACTGCCTGACCAAAAGGAAAAAAAACTGAGTGGCGTGTGACAAATTCCAAAGACTTGTTCCATGAGCCGATGCTTTATTCTCTGAAAAACAATTTGAACTTTTGGAATTGGCCTTAATTATCCTGGCCAATTTTGTTAAAGAGACTCCGACTAAGCTGTTTTACGGACTTGGAACCAAGAATAGTTATCAGAAGGGGCCTTGAACCTTATTCTGTTCACTACGCCTAGGTTGGACTGCGCAGGCTCTGTGAGTTTAGTGTTGTTTGTGCTTTGGCTTTAGACTTCTGTTACAGATTTCAAAGTTCGGATTAAGAATCGCTATCATATGCATGTGTGAGAGTGCGACTTAGAATATTTATATAATACTCTCTAAGACCAATACAAAATAAATTAGTAAGGCTAATTAAAAAAACCGTAACCCAGACAGAAATTAGGAAAACCTTAGTCAGATATCGTTTAGGTTTCAAGGATGTTGCCCCAAAACCTCACCAGTCATCCCCCAGGGCATTTCACCCCGATCAGCGAGACTCCCGTAGTAGTCGTTCAAAGTAACAACTAACAGCTTCATGTCACAAACACAACAGTTTTCCCTTTACAGAGTATCATAATACAGAAACAAATGACATTTTTGTAATATTAGCCGAAAAAATTTTTCTTTTATGTCAGCAATCTTGTTTTTGTTTTCCTACTGGTGAACTGATTAGAGTTTAATTGTAAAGAATATCCCCACCCCCAATCAATCTCCAAGTATTTGCCAAATAAAGTTTAGTTAATGCAAATAATTTAGTGTAGAAAATCCTAAAAGTTAATGACCTGTGGGGTTGTCGTGTTTTTTGTGCATGTGCTTAAACGTTTATCAATACTATGGTTGCATACATATACTAATTCAGCAAGTCTTGTTTGTGACGGGTCGAATCCGAGAGACGGATAATGCCACTCACAAAACGAATAGGGGGGACAAGGTGGAGGCACCCCATGTGCTTCCCTCTCTCCTCTATTTGGGCATTTTGTGAGACAAAATGGTACCCGTCACAAGCTTGCGACGGGTATCTCTGTCACAAATGAGAATTTATGATAATAATTATGAAAGTTGGTCATTCTTTAGACTAGTTATTTTGGTGTGTAATAATAAGACGGAATTTTGTGGTTATTTTACAGATAGATGTGATCCCTGTTAGAAAATATGTTACCATAAACTCTGATACTAATTGTACTATTGTGGTTACATCTAACCATAAAATAATCATAAAATCCTATTTTATTATTTCAGATCAAAATAACCGTATCACGTAAAAATTTGAAAATTAGAATTCCATATATTTAAATATTGAAAAATATTTCAACAACCGATTAAACATACTGCCAACCAAAGAAGATGACGCACTAAGAAAAATGAAAAAGAGCAAGCATTGGGCCCTTAAGCATTATCTTCATCTCTAATAATTCACGGAATCATCGATGCCGCCATACATTTCATCACACGTCTTTAGTCTTATAAACAATAGTTGGCTGTTGTTATTACAAACTAGTGTATATCCGTTTTTTTAGATTTGTATTTTAAAGAGACTCTAACACCCCCCATCCACCGAGGAGTTTTCTCTAGACTTTCCCTAGTATATACGGGCATTATCATCTCGGTTGCCCGAGTAATAGTATATCAAAACGTCAATAAAAGAACATTTACAATTGATTACATGTTTATACTCAACATAAAAGAAAATACAACCGGTGGCTACAAAACTATACTACGCAACTCATGACATGACTCGGTAAACGACACGTCCCTCCAGCACCCCAACAAGCTTCAAATCAACACCTGCCAGAACTGGCTGCTCACCATAAGGATCACCGCAGAACACACAAAAGAACACAAACAACCACACATGGTCAATAACTGAAGATGAACGCGTCAACACAACAAATACAAGCATAGATAAACACACCAACATAACATATACAAGCATACCCCCAACTTCCGTACAACTCCGTTCATCTGACTAACACCGTTGTGTTGTCCTGCCGGATTACCAGTCACAACCAGTAACCCACACCGCCAGTGGGGACCGCAACCTTACCATCTAAACCCCGCTCAAAACCATAGAGCAATAACTCATTGACCATTAATGTGCACATCCCCCTTTGCGACGGGAACCACAAGGGGCGGAACAAGGGCGTGAAGCTATTCCCAAAAATGACTCAACCCAGCCGAGGGCGCACCTCGCGACCACATACAATACCACAACCATAAATAGTAATCACGCCAATAATATGAATTACCATCACTGTAATACCCGCCCCATTAGGGCATTTGACTATCGTTGACTGGCCCTAATGCTTGCCGAGTCTTGGTTAGTTCTTCGTAGATAGTGTTGTAATTTAGTAACTCGATCTAGCAGAGGTCACTCGATCGAGTAGCCTCGATCGAGTACGGTGCACTCGATCGAGTAGGCTGGTACTCGATCGAGTAAGTCGTGTTCGGCGATAAAATATATATCGCGATATCAGAAAACCCGAATCATTTCATTTCTGTTTTCCTAAACCTAGAAGTCGTCGCCTCGCCAGTTCTCGCCCTTTTGAGAAAACGGGGAGATGCGTCGCCTTGGGAGACGGGAGCGTGAGTCAGGAAGCGGTCTTGTCGCCGGAAGACTGGCATAGGTATGTTATATAGTTGTTGTCATCCTTGTCGCTGGTCGTTTAGTGATATGCGTAGTAATAGTGTT
>VHZZ01024413.1:2046-20575 GCA_009801015.1 Silene noctiflora | reverse complement strand
CCCCCTTCATCCTAGTAACAAACTACTCACACATATGAGTCATAACAACAATCAAAGGAACAAACTTTGTCATGAAACAAACACAAGAGAACATGTTGTAGCTATACTAATTAGGCTATGAAGAAATGTAAATCAATGAAGAGAAAAATAAAATTAGGAAGAGGATTATACCCATAATTAGATTAACCTTGGATTAGAACAAGGAGGATGAATCTCTTCTTCCTTCAAATTACAATCCACTAATCTAAATGTAAACTAATGAGAATATTAAGATATTGAATGAACTAAATAGTAATTGAGATTACAATAAAGAAAGATTACAACTTTAATTTGGGATGCTACAAAGGATTTCTAATTTTCTAGACTAAACTAAGGATAATTTTCTAACATAAACTAAGGAGAGTAATGTTGTGAGTAGTCTAGTCTAATGTCTCATCTAATGTAAGTGGTAATGTTTTGAGGATAATATATATATAGACAATACTAATTAATAGACTAATAATCCACTAATATGAAATTGGGCCTAATCCTCTCTATTTATACCAGCCCAAGCTTTCCTCTAATCCCTTTTAAGCGGCCCAAATCCCCTTCTAATCTCTTTTTTTAGCAACCCAAGTCCTCCTTCTTAATCAGTCTTCAATCAAGCCATTATGTCCTATAATCTCCCTTTTAATCGGCCCAAAATTCCCCTAATCTCCTCTTAATCTGGCCCAACTCTCCTTCTCTTAATTTCATCTTCTTCATTCCAATCACAGTGCTCCAAAAGAAACAAAACAAAACGACACTGGTTTCCCTCTTAAACGCAAGCTTTTCTTGTTGTTTGTTATCGCAGGCCGGTTGACCGGGTGCCGTCGTGGGCACCGGCAGCGAGCAAACTTGGAAACAAGGGAGGAATTTGTTGTGCAGTCGTGGGAGATGGGTGATCGGACGAAGGGCAGCCGACAGAGGTTACTTTTAAGGCTTTTTGTTTGTTGATTTTGTATTGCGTGTCAGGTGATCGGACGCCGGTACTAGGGCCGGCGCCGAGAAATTCCAAAATAAGAGAGAAATTGTGCTGTTGCGAGCCGATGGGGGAGTGACCGCTGCCGATGTGACGGCAGAGGATTGCTTGTTAGCTATTGTTTGTCGTCGAGGTGCTGCTTGTGATGATGATGAGTTGCTCATGATGATGATTTGTTGCTGATGATGAATGGTGAAAGATGGTAAATGATGAATTGGGTTGATGGTGGTGAATGATGGTGATGAAGGTGGAGGACGGAAGGTGAGTTGGTGCGATGGTTGATGATCAAGGTTGATGATGATGCTGGTGATGAAGGATTTGGTGATGGAGTGATCGTGATGTCGATGATGGCGTGATGATGGACGAAATATGGAGTTAATGGTGATGAAGGGGTTGCTGCTTAGTGTCGTTGGTGATGAACTGGTGATGGAGAGTAAATTGATGATGATGATCGATGATGGATGATGAAGGTGATGGATTGGTGATGATGGCTGATGGAGGGTGATGCTGAGGAAGAAGAAGGGTCAAGGATTTTGGGGTTGGTCAAGGTCAAGCTTTGACCTTGACTTGCTTTTATTAGTAATACTCGAAATTAACCCCGTCTCAATACCGTCTCACCTACCATAAAATTAATAAAATAATATTAATACAAACAATACATTAAAATACGACTAATTATTAGATCTAGCTAAGACGATTAATTATTATAAATTAGTAAAAGTAATGAGTTTTTTAATCAATTAAGCACGCAAAATCAAGTCGGAATAAGGTGTAAATGCGGGGTAAAATGCGACTAAAATACTACTTATCAAAGACGGACGTAGCGAGCATACCCTAATACATCGTCTTGGCAGCGACGATGTTGGTGTTGAAGGGCATCACTCGATGACAGAACGACGGCAGCGACAAAGGGCAGCGACGACGGCAGTGACGAAGGGCAGCAATCAATAAGTAAAATCAGGCGGCAGTAGTACAGTGGTGATGGTAGTCGATTGAGCACGATGGTGATGATGGTGGTCGATTGAGCACGGTGGAGATGGTGGTTGGTGGGGTGTGATGATCGTCAAAGAAGAATAAGGGTTTTGTTCTGTGAGGGAAGAAGAAGAGGTTGATACATACGTTATGCGTAATAGACTAATAGGGAAGTTTCGAGAGTTGGGTATTATTTGTATTTTTTTTTATTAATTTAAATCAAAAGTATCGGTTCCAAAAAAAACGGGTGCAAAAAATGGATCACAAATAAGTCAGTTTTAAAGAAAAACTGACGTATTTTTATTAAATACATCAGTTTGTAAAGAAACTGATGTATTAAAAACGTTAGTTACGCCTAAGAAGCGACGCAAATAGCTTGGCTATAGGGCAGAAATGGATTCCCGCCAAAACTAAGTACTTTTTGCGTCAGGTTTGGTAGAACCGACGTAAATCGCTTGACGCAATAGGGGATTTTTGTACTAGTGTCACAAGGCTAGCGCAAGCAATCAGAATCTTTCTTCTACGAAGTCACCTCCTATACAATAAACATCAAATTACAATCTACGCAACCATTAACTCCCAATAACCCACAATCTACCCAATTAGGGTTTAAACAAAATTAATGAATCAACATAAAAACGACATAAGGATCTTACCCACGATACGACGATCACAACTGTATGAAAAAACCTAAAAGTCAAGCACTTTTGCCACTTGATTTGATAATAAAGAGAAGAGAGGATGCAACGTAGTTTAGAGTTCTCCTTTTTGTGAAAAGATGTGAAATGAAACTGATTTAAGAAAATGACGAAACATTATAAAATCCCTCTTTTCTTTAAAATCAAACCGGACACAAACTCGTAACAGCGCAGTTACTCGATCGAGTAACTAACGTACTCGATCAAGTAACCTCTACTTGATCGAATTCCCCGAACTCGGTCGAGTAACTAACAAACAAGACCCTTCCAGAACATGCACATAACTTACTCGACAGAGTACCCCATACTCGATGGAATATTCAAAGACCAGAATACCTGAGGTATTACAAGCTGCTTCGGTCGAAGGTAGATGGGAAAGAGCATCTGATGGGTGGGTAGGTGAACATCGATGCTGGAGCCGGGGTGGGGATGGTTGTCTGGTGTGGCGACTTGAGGGGCGGTTGGTGGAACAATTTATTGAATCTCTTCTATCTCTCGTAAGTTTGTTCTTTGTTGAGGCTAAGAAATAAAAGGGACAAAGTTGGAAAAAGTTGTAAGAATGTATAAGATTTAGTGATATGTTGTGTAGGAAATAACAAGTCCCTCAAATTAATAAATCTTAATAAAAACAATTATGAAGCTGAAAAACATGTGCTTTTAGAAAAGCACAAAGAAATGAGTGAAGGATGGAAGACACACGTAGACAAATCCAAGCAACACCCTCATCTATGGCTTCAATTAATCCCCATCTTCTTCATCTTCTTCTTTTTTCAAAACAAACTTATTCTTCTTTTCTCATTAACAATACATAGTGAACCTCCATCCTCCACCTCTACTTCCATACAATTCACTCATTCATTCTTTCGTTATAAATAGAACTCCCAATTCATTATTAATTCTTCATTTCTTCAACCAACCATCCATGGCTTCCACTACTACTAACCCACTTCTCTCTTCAACCTTCTTCAACAATGGCGCCATTCATATCTACCCACCAACTCCCAAAACCACTACTTCAGACCCACTTCGTAAAAAGCTCTTAATTACTTTTTCCCATAAACCCACTTCCCAAAACCCTAATTTCCCAATTAAATCATCATTAGCTGCTTTAATCTTATCCTCAACCTTCACTAATCCCGCATTAGCAATCGACAACGCTAACCCTCCTCCTTCCCCAATTCCGCCAACAAAAACCCTAGAATTACAATCACAATCACAATTACCGCCATCATCACCCTTTTCGAAAAACCTTATTTTAAACGCGCCTAAACCCGCTAATTCTGATCCTGACATTCCGGACGGAACACAATGGAGGTACAGTGAATTCTTAAACGCGGTTAAAAAGGGTAAAGTTGAGAGGGTAAGATTCGCCAAGGATGGCTCTATGGTACAGTTGACCGCCGTCGATGGGCGGCGTGCGGCGGTGGTGGTCCCTAATGACCCGGATTTGATTGACATATTGGCGATGAATGGGGTGGATATATCCGTATCCGAGGGAGAAGGCGGAAATGGGCTTCTCGGGTTTATTGGGAATTTGTTGTTTCCTATTTTGGCTTTTGCTGGGCTTTTTTTCTTGTTTCAGCGGGCTCAAGGTGGTCCTGGTGGTCCCGGTGGGCTTGGTGGTCCCATGGACTTTGGCCGGTCTAAGTCCAAGTTCCAGGAGGTGCCGGAAACTGGTGTCTCCTTTGCGGACGTCGCCGGTGCTGATCAGGTGAGGCGGAGATTTTTAATTTTGGTTTAAATATTAGTCTCTGTTCCTTTGGACTTAAATTTCATTTCATTTATGTTCCTAGAAGTTCGGTTTAGTTTAGTTCAGTTTGTTTTTGTTCTTCGACCTTCGTTTCAATTGTGTGGTCTATGGAGTTAGGTAGCTGCAATTTAGGAGATTTTTGGTGTTACATAGAATGATGTGGTCTCACCACAATAAAAGAACTGCTTGAATTTACATGTCAAAAATCATAGGAGGATAAAATAAGTCTGTAAAGACATTTGCCTATTTATTAAAGGAGGATTCATTTGCTTAAATTCAAATTTCTATTTGAATTTTGATTGTGGTATGTAGTCGCCTAGTCGCTCTGATTTAGTCTATGCTTTACGTTTGTTTGTTTTCTTTTTTGCGATGGAAATTTTGAAAAAAAAAAACGTAAAGAATTGGTTAATGCAGAGGAAACGGAGTATTACGCCCTCTTGCCTATATTGTCATTGTAAAATCTTGATTTTTGAATTTTTCCTTTATCGTTGTATAAATTATTTTGCATTTATTTTTTTGTTAGATGGTTTCTCAGGAGACTTAGAATTGTTGTAGAAGTTGTTGATTTGTTAGTTATGTTTGCCTTGTATTGAAATGTTATGAACCCATGACCAGGCCAAGCTAGAGCTTCAGGAAGTGGTTGATTTCTTGAAGAACCCTGATAAGTACACTGCATTGGGAGCAAAAATTCCGAAAGGATGTCTGTTAGTGGGGCCTCCAGGTACAGGAAAGACGCTGCTGGCAAGAGCAGTTGCTGGCGAGGCAGGAGTGCCATTCTTCTCGTGTGCAGCTTCTGAGTTTGTAGAGTTGTTTGTTGGGGTGGGGGCGAGTAGAGTGAGGGACTTGTTTGAGAAGGCAAAGAGCAAGGCGCCTTGCATTGTGTTTATTGATGAGATAGATGCGGTTGGGAGGCAGAGAGGGGCAGGGATGGGTGGTGGGAATGATGAGAGGGAGCAGACTATTAATCAGTTGTTGACTGAGATGGATGGCTTCTCTGGAAATTCGGGTGTTATTGTGTTGGCTGCTACTAATAGGCCCGATGTTCTTGATTCAGCCTTGTTGAGACCGGGTAGGTTTGATCGTCAGGTTACTGTTGATCGCCCTGATGTTGCTGGCAGAGTTAGGATCCTTCAGGTAACGCACTCTTGGACTTGCTAACTTAAATTATTACGAGTATTTTGTTTTTATTTTTTATGTGTATTTGTTATAGTGTCAAAGCAATGTAATGTCAACCAGCTTAGCTGGTATAGACGAGGGGTCCTGATGACCTATGTTACTCAGACTCGTGGAGATATTTGACACAGATGCGGAAACTACACATATTTTGGTCATGTTCAAGTGTTGAGTCTGAGGGTATTAAAGGGAGTACGAAGAGTAGGAGTAGTAGCTCATGACCTAAGTTAGAAACCCATCAACATAAAATACTGCACTTCTGATTCCCTTTATAAAACTAAAAAAAAAATCTCCTTTGCGGACTTGATGAGATGATGTAAAATATCTGTGGAAAGTTCCTATATAAGTTGTCACATGTGGTAGGAACAGTATGAAGGTTGATTTGAGGGCTTCATAACATCATTGGTAATTTGGTACTTTATACTAAATGGACTTCACCTCTTTGATATGACATGAAATTTTTGTTACAATGCCTGAAATCTCCGTGGAAGAGGAGCTTCTCGTGACATATCATTAACCTTGATTTGTGGAGAAAGGCGGAAAATTAGGAATACATTTTTCACCATCTCAATTTCTGGTACGTAAGATATAAAAAAGGACCTGATATAACATCATCGTAATTCTGAGTAACTTGAGTATTGAGTACTTGGGGTTTGTGCTTTATTTAGATAAACATATTCAGCTCAATCTCGGGACTGCTTCATCTTCTGTAGGTTCACTCTAGAGGCAAGTCTCTTGCAAAGGATGTGGACTTTGAAAAGATTGCTAGGAGAACTCCTGGTTTTACTGGGGCCGATCTGCAAAACTTGATGAATGAAGCGGCTATTCTAGCTGCTAGGAGAGACCTTAAGGAAATCAGCAAAGATGAGATCTCTGATGCTCTGGAGAGAATTATTGCTGGACCTGAGAAGAAAAATGCTGTTGTGTCAGAAGAGAAGAAGAAATTAGTAGCTTATCATGGTACACTTTAACACTTAATTTTTAATGTGCATCTAGCAAACATGTCATTTGGGTAAGGTATGGGTCAGTTCAGGTGGGTTATTTGGCAAACATGTCACTCAGGAGTAGAGCTGGCAAAAGTTAACCCGATCCGAAGAACCGACCGAAATTTTCGGAGAACCGACCCGATAGAACCCGTAAATTTGATGAACCGACCCGAAGGTTAACCGATAAACCGATAGAACCCGAAATGTTATGACCCGAACCGACTTGTGACTCGACCCGAACCGACCCGAAACCCAATATACCCACAAACTCGACCTGACCCGAACCGAACCGACTTGTAACCCGTTTTAGCCCGACCTAACTCGATCCGACTATTAGCCGAATAATTTTTTTATATAGTTTAAATTCCTTGTAATCTTTTGTGGTTTAACTCGATCCGACTACAAAATGAATGACCTGACCCATTGACTCGATTTGTGGTTTGACCCGATTCTCTTTCAAACTTAATCTGAGAATACAATTGACCCGAAACCAAACCAGACTCGACCCGATCAAGCATATTGACCCGATACATCCCGACCCAATGGTCAACCGATCCGTACTCAAACCGACCTGCTGTAGTTTTTGACCCGATTAACCTTACTCGTAAGTGACCCAACCCGAACCCGACTCGACTTGAATAAGCAACCAGACCCGCAACCTGACCCGACCAAACTCGAACCCGACATGACCCGAACTGCTTTAACCCGACCCATAACCAACCCGAGTGACCCGATTGCCACCTCCACTCATGAGTTAGTTGAGTCGAGTCGAGTCAGGTAAAGTAAGCTTGGGTGGGGTTATTTTGGATATATTATGCACCAAGGGGCAGCTTCAGGTAGGGTCAGTTTTGCCTTGCCTATCGATTTTATCCATTGTTGCTTTTCCCTCGTCCTGATTGTTGTGCAACTTTGGTTTTCTTTCCGCAGAGGCTGGTCATGCTTTAGTGGGTGCTCTTATGCCCGAATATGATCCTGTAGCTAAAATTTCAGTCATTCCTCGTGGTCAAGCTGGCGGTCTCACATTTTTCGCCCCCAGTGAGGAACGATTGGAATCAGGCCTTTATAGCAGAAGCTATCTCGAAAACCAGATGGCGGTTGCTCTTGGTGGCCGGTATGTAGTGTTTTCAGAGCAGTTGTGTTTCTTGGAGCATCATGTCCATATAATCACAAATAAACATTAAAAAATTACCAGAGGGATACAAGGGGTTGGATATATGCAGCCATTAGTGGATGCATGGATTGGCATATGGGTCCTGGGGGTACCATACAAATTTTGTTGATGTATTTTACTCAAAATCAATGCTGTAAAAAATTTAAAACCCCTACTAAGTTTTATAAAGGATGACACATTTTAGGATGCCACAAGCATAATTTTTCTGTATCTGCCACTGCATGGAGCCATATTCTTGGCTGCTACTAAATGACCCAAATGAAAATTGTCACGATTATGGCTTTGAACGACTTTGTTTACTGAGCAGTGTAGTCCATATAATCTGTAATGTTGGTTTTATAATTAACCCCCTATTTCATTTTACAGGATCGCTGAAGAGGTAATATTTGGCGAAGACAATGTAACAACAGGTGCATCAAATGACTTCATGCAAGTTTCACGAGTGGCGAGGCAGATGGTTGAGAGGCTCGGATTCAGCAAGAAAATTGGCCAAGTTGCAATTGGTGGCGGGGGTGGTAATCCATTCCTGGGCCAATCGGTAAAAAATTTCAACCATCCTTTTGATTTTTGATAAAAAGTTTGTCGACGAAGGCAACAAAACCTGAATATTGTACTCGTACAAATTTATTCAACCAGTATTTCGCATTAACGTGTGTTGTCAATGCAGATGGGGTCGAGTCAGAAAGATTACTCGATGGCTACAGCAGATATTGTGGATGCGGAAGTCAGGGAGTTGGTCGAGACTGCATATAAAAGAGCAAAGGAGATCGTCACCACCCACATTGACATCCTCCATAAGCTCGCTCAGCTTCTTATTGAAAAGGAGACTGTTGATGGTGAAGAGTTTATGAGCCTTTTCATTGATGGAAAGGCTGAGTTATATGTTTCTTAATTCTTCAGGCACATAATTCTCCCTTGTATTATATTCTCTGTATTATACAATACAAGTACACTAGTCTTACAAAAAATTTAGTACAGATCTTTTTGTTATGACGTGTCGTTCCTGCTTCATTGCTGCTGAACGTACATACATCCAGATTCCAGAAGCATTGAAGTGTAATGTAAGCCGAAAAACTGGTCCAATTTGTGGAAAAGGGTGAATGTAGCGCTGTTTTTTTGTTTAGTGGTCTATGCCTCCGGTCGGGCACGTACGTCGGACACTAAATATATAGGGCAAAGCTTATGCCAATACCACTTTTACTAATGCCATGAAATTACAGTGAAGTGGGAATTTATTGACTTGACAATTTGCCTTCAAAAGTTTGTGGCATATGGTTTTATCCTTGGAAAATGCGACAGCAGTAAATATACACGTTTCAGACTTATATGCAGCACTTCGAACCAAAAAGTTTGTATTTTGTAATGTTTGAAATTTCTTGGAGTGAACAAAGAATTCGTAAAAAAAGACTTGGAACCATCAAAAATCCTGCGCATCTGCTTTTATCATTTGTGCTTTCCTTTATACCTCATCGATCCGAGACAAGTGTCAAACTAGCGAGGGACCGGCACACATTACTAGACATGGCAACCCAGTCATTCAGTTCATGTATGGATCGTGTGAAATCTAACTGGAGTTAATCAGATTTTCAGTTTGATTCAGGTTAGGTTCATTTAAAAAGCCACCTTAATTGGTTTGTACTACTTCAAATCAGGTATAGATTGAGCCTACTCAATATCAAATCATGTGAATTTACGGTTAATTTTTATTGAGTCGAGTGTCTAAACTATTTACTAAAAACAAAGAATCAATGTGAAAAGTAAATAAGTAGAAGCGCTTTCCTAGCACGGATGTGTTCAGGTTTGGTCATCTTTCTGTATATCAAATTTGGTTCAGTTTCAGTTCACTTCAGAGTTCAGACTAAATCGGATTTGGATAGTATGAGTTAGTCATAGTCCCATACTAGATGAGTTAGTCATGATATCAATTCAAATATTTTAAATTGGTTCGACACATTACAATTTAAGATCCCACAAAGGTGTCATGACACAAGTAGTTGCCGGTAAGTAGAATCTACACCCCTGTTCTTTAGTTACAACTGCAGCCTTGTTGGGTATCACCCTCCCCCAAAATTGTGATGTATTATGTCTGAGATGTACTTGTAAATTCCACGTTATTTTACCCATTTTAGACACAAAAAAGTGGCACACCATCAATACACAAAAAATACATACACCCAACATACGCCTGTAACTAGAGAAACTAAACGAATAATTGAACAATTTATGAAAAATAAAATAAATGTACAGTGGATTGGTCCTCAGCTTCTTTTGAAATTACGTTATCGTTTATCTTCCAACTGAGAAGCCTCATTCAACATGTCGGCAGCATCCTTGTGCATGTCAAGCTTCGAAAGGGCGACTGATTGCAAGTAGAATGCTGTTGACCAGTCCGGATATACGCATTGTGCTTGCATCGCATCTCTTAGAGCTGCGTCCGGTTGGTCCATGAACAGATTGCAAAGACTCCTACGAGCATAAACAGTCGGAGATACCATTGTTCCAACATCTAAGAACTGCACCAAGTTATGGGTTTTGAGGTTATGGACTAACAAGTGTTTCCAGTATTAACCTTGCAAATTCTTGCGGAAGGCAGTGTTAACCTTACAAATTTTTGCAGAAGGCCGACTTGGCAACAAATTTATTATTAAACCTTCTTAATCACTTGGTTAGTTAAATAATTATTTGGTTTGTTCCAACAGTACACGTTTATTTAGACGGTCTTACTGGTATTAGATGATCTTACAAGAGACTCAGAAAGCGACATGTGTAGCTCATTTCTCTTCCTTTCTTGCATAGTGGCAGAAAAGGTAGAACATAGCTGACCTAGTCAGGTAATCCATCTATTCACTTGGATTAAGTACGGTTGCAATTGAACCAAAGGTTTTAGAGATGGAAAATATGTGAGAAAAAATGGGGCACATACCCACGTAAGAGTGTCTTTTTGAGTTTTTCCGTGGGACAGATAGTGAGACACTTTCACACTGCCTTTTAAAATGGTAAATCGTGAAGCACTCCTGACTAGGTGACATATTCTTATACTACCCACGCGTCTTCTCCTGCCAAAATAGTCAATGTTCTATCTATTGAGTCTCAGAGGCACTTGACTTCTTGTTTCCCTCCTTTTCTAACCCTCGAGTTATTATAGCCCCTAGCTTTTATTTCATTTTCCCCCCATTAACACTCTTCATTCCTCCCTAGTCCCTCCACTGTCTTCAATCTCAACAACTGACAGTACCTCATCTGATCAGTGTCATTTTTTTTAGCATTTTGTCGCATTTCTAAACATTAATCTTATATAGAAACGCTACCCATAGTTGAATATTTATTGTCGCTTCATGTTTTGTGGCTGCTTGATGTTTTTGATTGTTTCATCTATCTATGAATATTGTGCAAACTTTAAAGTAATTGATAAATGCGACGTTTGTACATCTTAGCTTAATTTTTTGTTGTTGTTTACTTTTACTTTAAGTGGGTCTCTGGATTTTAGAAATCAACTGGTTATCACACCCTCCAAGGATCAATGGCCGGATTGTTAGACTTTCTTGGCCAGAGACTGGATTTGGGTAGTGTTTCACATAAAAATAGATTTGTAAGGGGTGAGTTTGCAAGGTATTTTTTTTGTAAGGAAGTGTTTCACAAATCAACTATTTTAAAAGGTATAGTGTCTCGCAATTGATCTCGTTGTCTTACCCAAAATGGGAATGTAACGAACTGGCTCATATGTCCCACAAAGGAACATGTAATTCAAAATGAATAGAGGGAATAGTTACTAAAACCTATGATAAAGAGACTTGATAAACATGTGTTTTGATTAAACAATGCCCCCCAGTTATCCTAGATCAATGCAATTACCCTAGGCATGAACATATAGGAATTAAGATCTATTAGTGTAAATATTGATGACATATATTTACACTAATAAGATCTTCAACAACTTCATTACTCCCTCTATTCGCTCAAAATTCATACATTACCCCACATATATTACCCAAATGTATGGAATTGGCGTGAATGAAGGGAGTATTATTTATGAAAGAGCTATTTCTCAGTAGCACTATTCAATTTCTCAACCTTTTGTTTCTGGGGGAACTGTGGGAAGGGAGTGGAAAGAAAAGATGGAAAGTCTGCGGACCTGTGAATAGCAGTCTATGGCAGTTTTGAAATCCTTATCGCGAAATGACTGATCGCCACGCTTTCTAGCTTCCAAGATGTCTCTCATTTGTTGTGTCCATTCTTGAAAAGATAACTGAGCCATTACAAAAAAAAAAAGGACATGAATTAAGTACAGAAACCAGGATCGTAAATTCAAATGGCAGATTTTCGGTTTATCACCTCATTAGTTCCTTCATCATCTTTGTAGTGGGTCGAAACTAGTATTTGGTGGATTGCTGTGAGGTCCAACCTAGAACAAGCATCTCCCATTGGAGAAAGAGGTTGCGGTGGTGTAGGAGGTGCATCCTCGGGCTTTGGTATCCCCAACATCAGATAAGAAGGAACCTGAAAGGTGGAAACAGCGACTGCTATTTTCATAGGCCCCTAAACTCAGGAAAATTTGTTGCTATAATAACTAATAGGAAATAAATATAATTGTTGAGCCTCAACCATCACCTTAAGGTTTTGGTTGAGATGGTTCATCTAACATGGTATCAGAGCCAGTGTGACCAAAGGTTACGGGTTCAAATTCTGGCAGTCTCCAATAACTCACGAAGTGGAATTTCAGCACATGGTTTGGGGGGGCCTGTGCACTAACCACTCTTCGAGCCCAACAGGCACTCGAGTGAGGGGGCGTAATAGGAAATAAATATAATTGTTGAGCCTCAACCATCACCTTAAGGTTTTGGTTGAGATGGTTCATCTAACAATAACATTACATTGGATTTGTTAACCACTCACAAGTCACAACATAATTTTTCTTCCTTACAAAGAGCGAGGTGTTAAGCTAAAAAGTAGAACCAAACTGAACATAAATTTTTATTACCTTGGTTACACCAAATCAGTTTGTTACTGTACCAGGAAAATATTATGCCCTTAACTCGGGAGTATTCATATATAGCATATTTCCAATAAATTTGAATGTTAAAGTTGTCAAACCCAAACTGACTGGATTCATTACTCACGATGTCGACAAAGATCAAGAGAATGCCATACATAAGGGAAAGTTTGAAGCCAAAAAACTACGCAAATGTTATAAGATCGTATAAATTAATGTGAATCAGGAAAGACCTATCTCTATAAAGCTAAAAGAACAAAAGATGTAAGTTGGAACAACAGTGGTTGAAGTTAGTTGAACGATGACCACTTACATTAGCCTTACTCTGCAGAGGACCAAGTGTTGTAACCAAGTCTTTAACATTTGGGCGTTCTCTTGGCTCGTACTGCAGGCATTGAGATGCAAGATTGAAAACAATTGTGGCCTCTTCATTAGAGAAATTGCCTTCCAGGTGCGAGTCCATTAGAACAACAATATTTTGACCACGTATCATGTCAAGAGCCTGGAGAACAGATCAAATATTTTATTCTAATAAAACATAAGTTTGAAGATCATAATGTTAGGTAACTATTGGTTCATACCAACAATGAGGCTATTATCACAGCATAAAAGAAACAAGGAGAATTGAAAGTTTGAAACATCACAACCATCATGGAGGCTATTATCACAGCATAAAAGAAACAAGGAGAATTGAAAGTTTGAAACATCACAACCATCAAGAAAAGAACATTCAAGTATTTAAGTAACAAATGAGATTGTTTTGCACAGAACCAAACTTATATGAGAAATACGAGAAGCTCGTAACTAATTGAACACATCTTATTTTCAGCAGAATACATGATAAAGACATTACAAGAGACTCATTTTGGTAACCTCACACCTGTAAATTTAATATGAAAGATTCTTAAATGGGCCAGACAACAGATTTAAATTGCTAGCAGAGCACTTTAGACATAGAGCAAACTTTAGACTGAAATACAAAACACTCGGAATAGGGGAAAGGAAACATAATCATCTCGATAATAGTGTATCCAAACTCTGGAGATTCACTCATAATGACAAATCCTAATATTTTACTTTTGTGGGTTATGACCCAATAAATCTAGCCCAAGTCATTATGTCATGCTTCTTTGTTTTCGAGGACAAGGATACGTGTTTTGGAATGCCTTGTATGGCATGGTGGCGTGGATGATGCAAAGTTGGCAGCAGAGCACACTGAAACAGCCGAACATCACAAGAAAAACAGAACTTGTTTTGTGCTGATACACAACCAAGAACAGAATTTTGTAGTGAGTTTTCAAAAGGGAGACTTGTCTTGATTAGTGCGTTGTCGTACTGCTGGTGCAAGGGGATTGTGATCGAGATTCTTGTAACGGGATGATACAATCGAGGGAAGTACAACAGTTTTGTAAGCATGGTGTTTTATGCACAGTAGCTTCAAGGACGTCTAAGAGGCGGTTTCACTGTGAGAAAAGGGCCTAAAAATACTCTATTTCAAAAAGAAAGTCAAGTTAATCCTCAACCAAAGTACAAAGTACCCAAAAATGGCGTTACCCACAAAGTAAGCCAATTTTCTCTCAACCACATTACAATTAATCTTATCAACATGACGTTTCTTCTTCCTATTCCATATTTCCAGGAAATCCAGTCAACTAAATGGTGGTTTCCTAAAATAATGCCAAGTCTCCTATCTTTCGCTATTGATTCGTTCCCCTCTTCATATTAGAGAATATCAGAAGGGTTTCAATTTTTCATCGGTGTCCATAACAAAGAATATAGTTAACTTCATCCTCACTTTGAAGGACAACCTTGCTTCAGTGACTGAAAGTTTAACATCTATCTTTTGAAGAGTTGAGTTTATGTAGTCTATACACTCCTTCCGTTGTGGTCATTTGTTTACCTATACCATTTTAGGACGTCTAATTCATTTGTTTACCTTTCCATATTGGAAATGTTTTGATGAGTAATTTGATCATCCACATGTATTATTGTCTACTTGTCATCTAATAACAATGACCACAAATGGTTCTCTCCCCTCTCGGTCTTTGTGCCATAAGCAAAGGTAAACAAATGACCGGGATGGTGGGAGTATTTATTTAGAAAAAAATTGCATAATACAGTTTTTGTGTTAAGCAAGTTAATTTTGTATTACACAACAGTTTCCTTATTGCATAATTAATTTTGTTGTTAAGCAAGTTAATTTTGTATTACATAATACAGTTTCCTTACGATTTAGGCCCTCATTTTGATATTTAGAAGTTAGAACATTGCCTCTCAAATCCATTAGACGGCCCTAGGTGACTTTGTAGGCGGTTGGTAAATTGGTGCTGATTTTCAAAGGGTACCAGGACTTAGCTTTAGTGTTCCTAACTTATTGTGGGTTCCGAATCAGTGTATAACTCAGAATTAATATTATTCTTATAGTGAATAACTCGATCTTCGGTGGGTTTTACCTTCATCTTTGAGGAATTGCCACACAAGGTGTTAACCCTAAACTGTCTCAATTTATTATCGTTTGCTGTTGACTTGACTTTAACATTGACTAGCCGGTAGGTTCTTCTGTTGCGAGTCAGAAGTTGATGCTAAATTTCCAATATCATTAACATAATAATAAGTACAATATCTTCATGTTCCAAAAACTATTAATACATACAGGATTCCTCGCACTTACATGACTTGGAGGAATATGCTTTCCCGTCAGAAGATCTAAAAGAACTGTTCCAAAGCTGAAGATAACACTTTCCGGAGTAACTCTTCCTACATTAACACCATAGTTGTAAAGCAGTCATTTTTCTTTATTCCATTATAGTCTAAAACCGAAGAATATTTGAATTCTTCGACTGCCAATGGAAATTTCAGGATTCGGACTAATGAACAATATGCTCTGAATATATAACTAGTTACCGTTTCTAAGATATTCTGGTGGCGTGTAAGCAAGATTGGTGCTATAACTTTTTCCATCACGGCTGTTCTTCATCAGGCCAAAACAGGAAAGTCGTGGATCGCCACTCTGCAACACAAGTGTTCACACACAAAAGTATGAAAAAAGAAGTTTACAAAAAAAAAGCATTTACATCACAGAAACTGCCCAACTTTCCACATAGCAAATTCAGATTATATGCATAGCAAAATTGTGCATCTCAAAAGAGTAAAGTAGCATCAATAACTTCTACGAGTAAAAAAAGCCTTAGTGGCGATAAAGAAAGATAATTAATCAGGTTACATCTAATTATCTATTATTAAGTAAAGATAAAAGATAGCGCATTCACAACTGAAACAGTTGATAATACTCTGCAGTGATACTGTTAAGTGCTAAGTACCTCATCAAAAAGAACTCTGTATGCATTTAAGTCGTGATACAGTGGACGACCTTCCGTGCTGCAGTATTCCAGTGCTTCAGCAATATATAACGCAACTCTTAATCGCATAGCCCACTCAAGGGTTTGATTCTCCCCTGTCAAGCATGAAAGCTCATACACATCAGCTTACATACACAGATAAGTGATACGGTGTAAAATATGACGCCATTAAATTATACTTTTGATGCCATAACCTCAACAACAGAAAAGGGGGAAATGTGTTTGTACTATCATGTGCCATGTGGTACATATATAGTCACAAAATAGGGATGTTTACAAACAAAAATTAAAATGTTTAAATAATTATCCCATTGATATCACCAAAAACAACCAACCAAGGCATTCAACTAAGTTATGAGTTTAGACTTAATTAGGCGAAGTCCACAGTCTTCCTACAAATCTTCAAAGGTGTAATGAATGAATACGATCTACATGATTTTTGAATCGAATTGAAATAAATGTGATCCTAATCCTTACTCACTTTAGCAAATTTGATATACAATTTCACTTGCAGCCTTGAGGGTGTCTTAAGGGGTATGAATGAGTCAGCTTAGAGCATCTATAAAACATAGTGACCAACAATGATGAAATACACAAATACTAAATTTTTGGAGGGGCTTGGGGGGACCCCAATGGGAGTGCATTGACACCATCCACACCAAGGTCTTAGGTATGCATCCCCTCTAAGAGCTTACAACTAGAAACTAGTTGAAAATCACGTGATCGGAAGTCATGATTTCAAGCAAAACAAAATGCTGTCTATTATCAGATCTCTCATATAGTCAGACTACACTTTCAAACAAGCCAAAATGCAATAATAATTTTCCAATAAATGAACTGTATCCTTACTTTAGATACCAATTTCTCGCCACAAAACAACATCATTACCCTAGTGACTCAAAGGCTTCCTGTCCATGGCAGTGTCCTTGTCCCTATAGGGCATAGGCGAGGCAGTCTCAAGAGGGAAAATTGCATAAGACATGCATTATACGACATAATAAAAAGATCAGATAATTATTAATTTTTCTTTTTCCAACGTCGCCACTCTCCCAAAAATACCGAAAGTAAACCAAAAAAAATAGGATTGAATTACCCATTTTGGTAACCCTCAAAACCGAAAAACATAATGAATGCATTGCTGAATTATAACACCTCAAAATGAACCGACAAAATAATAGTAATTCATTAGAGACATACAATGAAATAAATGCTTAGCAAGGGTATCGTTAGGCATGAATTCTGCGACGAGCAACCTCTCATCCCCATCGCAACAATACCCAATCAAAGTCGCCAGCTTCTTGTGCCTCAACTTCCCAACTCCCTTTGCTTCCTCCTATACACACACACAATAAAATCAATCAAACAAGCAAAACCACTTAATTAATCAACAACAATAACTACATCCAATAACAATCTCACTCCAACATATGCAGCGGCCGAGCCACGGGTGTAGCAGGGTGTCACGGTTCATTTTAAGTAAGGACGTGACACGGGGCTCTTCTCTAACAAGGTAAACTTTTGGGGTAATCGGAGCAACTCACGACTGCTGTGCCAGCTACGCTAGCTGACATTGTAAAGAATTCCGCTCCTAAATTCAAGTCATGACTCCGCCACTAACAAGTAAACTAACAAAAGTTCATTAAAATTCCATAAACCCTAGATATGATTAAAAAAACCACATCCAAAAATTAAGAAAAGTAAATGAAAAGTCATACAGCAAATTGTTTAGGATCAGGCCATGCAAGCTTAGAGAACTTTTTGACAGCGATCTTCCGGCGATTAGCGAGGCGGCCAGCGTAAACGACGTTAGGCGCTTTCTGACCGCCTTCGGAAACGATTGACTCGGAACTAAAGTTGTCGGTGGCGGACTTGAGCTCCGGCAGCGTGAACTCCGTGAACTCCCGGGCGCCACCGCCGGCGGTGGCGGTGGCAGTGGTGGTTGGTTTGCCGTTGGCGTGATAGAGAGAGTGTTTAGGTGGGGTCAAGGTTGAACTAAAGCAGCCCATGGAAGAAGAAGAAGAATGAGGAAATTATTAAAGAGAATAAAAGGAACAGCTAGAGAATGATTGAGTGATCTCTCTATCTTTCAGGTTTTGTTGTAGGTGAGGAAATAAAGGGTACTCCAGTTGACTTAGTGAAGATTAATTATACTATTTCTATACTTCAATTATTTTTATTCATAAAACATTACAGATATCGGATCATGCACCAATAAGAGTTGGATCTCAACTTAACTAAAAATACTAATAAGAAGCCTTATAAACTTGATGTTTGGGTCTTGGAACATGAAGAGTGCGTTCAGCTGATAAAGGAGGTATGGTCTCGTCGTGATCTGGGAAGTCCAGCCTTTGTTGCTTCTCGTAAGCTGGCTCGAGTCCGACAAACTGTTAAAAAATGGGCGTTGGATAAACGGCAAGCTTGGAATCAAAA
>VHZZ01024360.1:6876-18906 GCA_009801015.1 Silene noctiflora | reverse complement strand
AATTAGTTGTTTGAAAGAATGCTAATTTGAGACCCTAATCTACAATAATCACCTTACTTAATGTGCTAATTGGTTATTTGAAAGAATGCTAATTATTGGGTTTTCCCTTTCCTAGACCGAGACTTGACTACATGATACCCCCACTACCCCTAACTTCCTTAATTTATCATTCCATATCTATTCTAGTTATTTATTTCTATTTCGTTATCTTAGTTAATTTAGAATATTCAAACTTTCAATCTTTTTTGTCCGACTAAATCTAAGAGCTAAATCGAGACTTGTAGCCGAACCCCACCATCCTTGTGATCGACCTCGACTTACCCGACTATACTAGTTAGGAGTTGAGTTATAAATTTGATTGATAGGGTGTGACGACTTTTTACCACTATCACACACCCGTGGTATTGGGTTCGGGCGCTAACCGAAACCCCTGTCAGACGACATGTCTCAACCACACGTGTCCCTCCATAAATCAAGCCATTAATGTGCACATCCTTCTTGGAGTGGAAAGTTGCAAGAGGCGACCCGAGCGTAAGTCAGTCTCCCAACCGCTTTACGTCTCCATAACAAGTATCTCCTCTACAACTTCTCCAGCGACCACAAACATGCATAATGAACACATATGCACAACATGAAACACAATATGCCAAAAACATGACTCCTCATGAGACACACTTCCCAAACATGCTATGAATACAAAAATTACTCAATCATTCCGACTCTCGAGTTGTCACATACCAACCTCATGTTATAATGCATTCCGACACACACATAAATCTCATACCGTTCTCAATTACGATGGTGAATGCAATACAACTCTTGTAATACATCAGATTTGTGACCCTAGGCTACTCGGCCGAGTGGGAGCTACTCGACCGACTAGCTAGTTTGGATGATATGTCAGCATTCTAATTGTTGAGGACTCGGGCGAGTGTGTTAGCACTCGATCGAGTTAGGCGTACTCGATCGAGTGTCCTACACTCGGTCGAGTGTGGCTTACTCGGTCGAGTGTCCCATACTCGACCGAGTGTCCGGTTCGTTACGGGTTTTTACGCGGTTTGATATAAATAGAACGTGAAGCAGGGTATTTGTATTTTAACTTAAAACATTTCTTCAAAACATCTTTTACACACAAAACAACGTAGAACTGCTCACTTCTACTTTCTATCAATCCGAAGGTGTTAATTCATCTTTTGTTGGGGATTTTCACATCTTGGCTTTTGTAATCGTTTGGGTAAGTCCTTGATCTAGTCTTTTATGGCTTTGTTATACGATAGTGAAACTCAAATTAGAGTATTTGGGGATTTTGGGATTAGTTTGCCTTATTTGTTGTGTTTATTCATTAATTATGTTATAGAAGGAGACTTCGTAGAAGAAGCCTTTTGATTTCCTTGCTGTGATTATCGGAGTTGCTTATCAGGTAGGGTTTCCCTACTCAGTTGGCTACAGAATGATATATGTAGCTATGTGACGATGTTTGTTACTGTTTATGATATGTTCATGATATGATTGTTATATGGATGTTACTGTTGGAGTTTGGAGATGGTATTGTGAGTCATTGCGAAAGATGGTCTCACCCTCATTGTTCGCCTCTTGCGTTCTCTCGGCCCAAGGGGGATGTGCACATTAATGGACTTGGGTTCGCTCGTAAGTGAGCGGGAATTTTGGTGGTAAGGCTGCGGTCCCCACTGGCGGCGTGGATTACATGTTGCGATGGGTAATCTGGCAGGGCTACACACCTCGATGTGTAGTCAGTTACTGGTTACTATGGAGTTTGGAGGTGGTGGTTCTGGTTACATTGGATGTTCATTTATATGTAATGCTATGGTATATTATTGTATGGTTGACTGGCCCCATTTCTGTTTTCAAAACTATGGTGATCCATTTGGGATGGTGAGCATTTAGTTTAGCAGGTGATGATGCTTATTATTGTTGGCGTTGCTGCGAGATCGGCAAGGGCAGAGTCATGACCAGTTTTAACAGTTTTAGCTTCCGCATACTTTAGTTTATTTTGATAACACAGTTCTGAGTTTTGGTTTGTAATGTATTTTGGAGACTTGTAATCAGTTTATTTANTGGTTTGTAATGTATTTTGGAGACTTGTAATCAGTTTATTTAATTCAACCTTTAAATTATGTTTCATTATGGTTTCTGTGATGTGCACTACCTTGTGTAACCGAGAAGGTAGCACTCTCATGTCTTGAGGTAGTCCTTAGTAAGGTGTCTTTGGGTATGGGGATGTTACAACTCTATTATGGATTCTAAGTGACAAATACATACAAACACACATTTAGATTATCAAAATCGAGTAGGATTAACCTCCTTTTAGCAATCCTCATAAGCTACTCGAATCTGACACAATCCAGTCTCATAAAACCGTCTCGTCCTATACAAGTCACATAATATTATCACAATACATCCTACACTATAATACAATACAAAACCCCTTATTATTAGCCACTAATGACCCATATTACACATACTAAGTACTAAATAATTACCCATAACAAAAGCCCCCAAAAGTTAGGCTTCATAAGCAAATAAAAAAGTAGATCTCAACTTACTAGGTGAAGGGAAAGATGAATAAGGTGAACAATCCTCTAATCTAAGCTTGAATCCCATGAGAAAGTGTTTGTGAGGGTTCTAGAGAGAATGAAGAAGATTTGGAGAGATAGGTA
Source organism: Silene noctiflora (assembly GCA_009801015.1). Lineage (NCBI taxonomy): Eukaryota > Viridiplantae > Streptophyta > Magnoliopsida > Caryophyllales > Caryophyllaceae > Silene > Silene noctiflora. The sequence continues at coordinate 16,228 of VHZZ01024360.1, read as the reverse complement.
AGAAGAATGAAATGAATTAGGATAAAGTCCCGAAATTAGGTTTTATCGAGTATTATATAGGTGCACTCGGTCGAGTGCCACTCACTCGGTCGAGTACTCTCCGTACTTGGCCGAGTGTCAGCAACACGATCCACTGAAGGTTCTACTCGGTCCACTGCAGCTTTACTAGGTCTAGTCTAGGTCTTACTTGGTCTAGTGTACGACTATACTTTACTCTCGAGTAGTCCATTATCAAGTCCGATAGTTCTCTCACGCATCCCGAGATTCTCGTACGGGTTTCACAATATCCGGGTATTACACTAGTCTAGGTCCTACTTGGGCTAGTGTATAGCTATACTTTACTCCCGAGTAGTCTATCATCAAGTCCGGTGGTCCTCTCACGCATCTCAAGTTTCTTGTACGGGGCCCACAATATCCGTGTATTACAATTTATATTTAGCATCAAATATTTTAATGGTGGCAAGGCATACAAAGAACCCCTTCTGCATCGTAATTAAAAAGTAAAGGATGTGAATCAAATTAATGAAGAAAACACATAAAAAAAACTCTATATGTGTTGTTGTATTAACTTCGTATAACCTCTTGTTTTTCTCTTTTTTCATTAATTGTTCATCTAGGAATTAACTCAAGCATTTCCCCCAACAATTGAATCAATGTGATTTGGAAGTTCGGTCAACATTAATGACAAAGAACTGCATCCAGTTTCTATGCTCCAGTTATAGGTAGGCAAATAATTATTGTACTCCAGTAAGTTAGAATGATATACCTATGAAACAATAGTTTAAAACATAGCCATCTTAGAAATTCACGAACTTCACTGATCTCAACATCAAATAGTTAAAAAAATTTACGAGACCTCTTTACTCATGGGTCCAATGCAACCGGGCACTAGGTCAAATACGGTCATGACTATATGCTTAGTGTGTAATCCCAAAAAAAAAATTGTTTTTCATGAATTTTGAGGCTCGAGGGGGAGAGCTAAACTAAAGCAGAAAAAACGGGCTCAGGTACGGTGGGCGACCCGAGCCTGACACGACTGAGTGAAATAAATGGAGGTAAAGACGGAGGGAATAGAAAACAATATAAAGGTAATCCTTGGATTGGTCGGAATATTCACATGAGTGAAATAAATGGAGTACTTGAAGAGTTATAGACTGTAAAACTGAGCAGGTAAAACAAAAGAGTAATAAGTAAAAAAATGAAGTATAATTAGTAAAAAAATAAAGCTAAAAATAAGTGGGCAGTAAGTGATTCAACAGAAAATGCCATTTAAAACCAAATCCATGTTAAGTCGCACGAGAGTTGATGCAGTACTCATTTAATTCATTTCCACATCTAACTCCTGAGTCCTCACCCTTTGCTCAATTTATGCACTACTACTACACTTATCTATTTCTGTCCTTTTTCTCCCTTTATATCACTTTAATTGTTTTTCATGGTCGACTGGACGTGTACAATTGCATTATTGCAATCTATCTACTTCAAACAAAATCATCGCCCGATCAATTGTTTCCACTTTTTTTTTTTTTTTTTTTTTTATGCGTTTCATTCAATAGTCTACACTTTTTTATTTTAATAAAATAAGTCAAATATCACATTTCCTCCTCATTTCAAGTTGCTTTTGATTTTTTTTTTTTTATAATTGTAAATTCATTCTTCACCTAACCTTAATAATCGTGTATAAATCAACCGTAAACTATTGACGGAAACGGAAGGAGTATTATTTATCATGACCTGAAAAATCAAAAAGATTCTTTTATTTGGTACGCGTATTCATAGCAAAAGTAACTATTTCATCGTAGATTATGACCATTTTTATGAGTGCATCAGCCTTTGTATTACCTTTGAATTTGATACCATTTGTACTAGTCTTTCCGTAATCAATTAGTCTTGCTTATAACCGTTGTAAGTTACAACGAAGAGATGATATGTACCATCACCCCGAAAAAAATGTTGGTTTGGATTTTACACTCTCGTTATAAATTATTCTTATTTACAACGGTTGTAAATAAGAACTTGTGTTCCGTAATTTTGTGGAGAGATCGTATCTAACAAGACATACTCGCATTTCAATTACTCATGTGACCAATTAACACTAATATGCTGCAGTAACTTACTTCAATATATTTTGGGATTTACCAACAAATGTGGTAAAATTATTAACTTATGCATTCATTCAGAGAGTAGTATTTGTTTAAGTCAGTTTGTGTGAATTTGAGGCAATAAGAGACAAAGATTTGGCATTACTTTAATTGGGATGTAATTCCAAGAACTTGTGGACACAGATTAGCTTGTTCTTTAATCTTTTAGCAACATATAAACGAATAACTTAATGCATTAACGCTTGAGATGCTCTGTGTGCATGCAATACGCTCTAATTTACCAAGGAATTCTGCCTAATTTCATTTTTTTTTTTTTTTGGTCCCAATTTTTTTTCCCGAGAAGTATATGGTCGTTTTGTTTTCCTATGTTTGGATCATTTTGATAGTAGTCATATTTAAAGTTATTTTTGTTTTTTTTAGTCGAAAAGAAAAGGGTCTTAGGGAAAAATATTAGGCATAAAAATTATGACAGTGACATACGCAGAAACAAGTACTCGTATGAAGTATTACTTCAACCTTTTAGTAAGTAAACCTGTTTTTTAACAAATAGTTGATCGAACGGAGGAAGTACTCTTATGAATTGGTAATTGATTCGTGTCAAGAAATGTGAGTCTACTATTGAGCAAAGTTTTGTAATCATTCCACACAAAAAATGACATTCATATAAATTAAATTTGAGAATCTTAAATAGTTGTCCACATACTACATACATAGTACTATGCTACAATTCTCTATTACAAAGTGTCATGTTTATATTTTCATAAAGTTCATTTCGATTTTTGATTAGTTTTTCAAAATATAGAATTACAATTACGGAGTGCATATCTTTATAAGAGCATTTTTTTTCAATGAAGCTAATGATATACTCCAAAGTTTCATGAGAAAATAGTTTTATTTGTTCACGTAATAAAAAATGCCGTATAACAAAACAAAGGTATGTGATTTTGTGAAGATCTCTATCTAAGCTCTTCCCTCTTTGTTATCAATCCAAACAAATAAAGGGTAAAAACTGTTTAAAAAGTGAAATTAAGACTGTAGAATCAACAACATTGACATAGATTCCGAATACAAAGTCTAAAATAAGTTTGGATATTACTACAGTTAAATAAATTGAGGAGCTGTGGGGGTGTCTCAGAAAATGAAACATGTCCTCTCAACTCCTACTCATCTTTCTATCTTTCTATCAAAAGCCTTGCTCCTATCTCCACCTTATTAGTCTTTTCCCACTCCTCTGCCTCTTTAAGCATCTAATTCTCATTCACTCTATTTCTTGGTCCTACCTCTCCATTTTCTGTCACATCACCTCCTCCTATTCCTATTCCCCCTTATTTTTTCCAAAACGTCTTGTCTTGCTTGTAACCAACATTATCGATCCCTCTCACAATAAGGCTACTAGTGGGAAAACCGATTAAACAAACTGAAATACGACATCTAGTGTTGCTTACAAAAAGACATATTTTTTCCACAAATAACCCACTTATTTAGTCCAACTTATTAGAACAACACCCCTTCAAGTCTTAAACCCTCTACACAACCAAAAAGAAAAGAAACAAGACCCTCAAAACAAACAGTCACAAATCACAATAATGTTGTCTCTCCCTTTGTTGCTTCTTCTCCTGTTACTCACTACTTCACTATTCACTGTCATTCCTTGTGCTTCAATTCCTAACAATGCCAACCAACAACACAAGCCACCTTCTTCTCACAATAACATGCTTCCTTCTGAACTTAATACCCTTTTCAACATCATGGAAAACATGTCTAATGACAAAAATTGGAGAGTTTCTTACCCAAACCCTTGTACACCTGCCTCTTCTTGGCCTGGAATTGAGTGTAAATTTGGTAGTGACAATCATCTTCATGTTACAAGACTTGATTTTGGAACTTACCCTAATCCAACTTGTAAATTTACTGCCTCTTTTCCCTCTGATATCTTCACTTTACCTTATTTACAGTCTGTTTTCTTCTACCAGTGTTTCACTCACTTCCCTACAAGAATCACCATCCCATTGATGTCATCCTCATCAACCCCTTCTCCTTTAGAACAGCTCAGTTTACGGTCAAACTCGGCGTTAACCGGTAAAATCCCATCCCAAATTTCCACCCTCAAGTCTCTTCAGGTTCTGACTATGTCTCAGAATAAACTCAGTGGGCAAATCCCAACTGGGATTTTCAGTTTAACCTCATTAATACACCTTGATTTGAGCTACAATGCTTTATCAGGGTCAATTCCTTTTCAAATAGGCAACCTTAAAAATCTACAAGGCCTTGATCTTAGCTATAATTCACTGTCAGGGCTCATTCCGACCTCGATTGGCCAACTGGGTTTGCTTCAGAAGCTTGATTTGAGCTCTAATTTGATATTTGGTGCAATACCCAATTCCATAGAGAACCTGAATTCCCTAAATTTTCTTGCTTTGAGCAACAATAAGCTAAAGGGCAACTTTCCTGATGGTTTGACCAAACTGGTTAATCTGCAGTACTTCATCATGGAAAATAACCCAATGTTGATGCCATTGCCTGCACAATTTGGTAAGTTGGTGAAATTACAAGAACTTAGGCTTGCCAATTCCGGCTACTCGGGCGCTATACCGCTTTCTTTTTGCCAACTTGTGAATTTAACCACATTATCATTGCAAAACAACAGATTAACAGGTGAAATTCCTGCAGGATTAAGCTCCCTTAATCACATTTACCATCTTAATCTTAGCAGAAATTTCTTACAAGGTGTTATACCTTTTAATACAAGTTTTATGAGAAGATTGGGAAGAAATTTGGATTTAAGTGAAAATCCAGGATTGTGTTTGGATCCTAAGGAAGCATATGAGTTGAAGAGTGAAAGTAGTTTTATTGCTTGTGGAAGTCACAAAAGTTACTCTTTTACTCAACCAAATGCAAAGTCTCAAGCTCCATCTTTGCTTCATTATCCACTTTTTTCATTTGGTATTTTACTTGCAATTTTCATGTATTTGATTTGATTCTATGTATCGTTCCAATTTTATCAGATGTCCCGGAAAGGGCTGTATTTGATTCGATTGTCTTTTCTAATGTATCTAATTAGCCTAGTATTAAATTGATTAATATTGTTGTTGTTTTTTTTTTTTCATTTATTGGATTGATTATGTCATGTTATGTACTCCACTGTTTAGACAATGTTTGCTAGATTTGGGAATCTAAATAGTTCTTTTTTGAAATGTTGATCATAGCCCAGGTGACCTACAATGCCTGAGTAACTTTGATGAACTGTACTCCCACAGGTCCATAGCATGGAATTTATTACTTTCTTTGGTCATTTTAATAGGTGTTCTATATTTTTCAAAATATATATTTATAACTTATAAGGGGACATTTTAAAACTGGAAACCGCATTAGGTACAGTGTACATTATTGCATTTAATATTTTATTTCTCATAAATCGGGTAAAAGACTATAATGATCAAATTAACATGTAAGAATGTAACATTGATATTAAATATTGACACTAAACCGTAAATAGTACTAGGTTTTTAGTTAAAATATGTTGAAAGTTGGATGCTTTTCTATTACTCGTGTCATTTAGCTCTATTCTGTTCAGTACAGTTCTTTTTAGCCGAAAAAAACAGAAATTAAAACCATATAGTAAAAATCAAAGCCTTGCTTAAAAGAATAAAATTAATGGGTAAAGGCTATAAGAATACCCACAACGGTAAAGCGGATGAAATGAAAGTAGAAAGTTTTGGATTTTGGAATATGAATAAGAGAGGGGTCATACCGTATTGCGAATGCAAGAAGAAGAAGCAGGAAACAAAGGTTACAGAAAGACTGAACATAATAAGGACATTTTGTATCAAAGGGTATGCCATATTGGCCCCCACCTTTCTATTTCATCGTACCATTTCCCATCCCTCTTCTTTCATGCATCTCATTATTCATGTCTTTTCACATCCTACACTTTACTTTATCTTTTTTTCTTTATAACAACAAAAGGTCTTGCTTATGATGAATATTATCCGTCACAAGCTTAATACAGATAGTGTCCCTTTTAGAATAAGACAAGTGGAGGGCAACTGGAGGAAAATGGAGCACCCCATAAATAGTGTCACTTGCATATTGTGAGAGGGAGCTTATCCATCTTCAATGAGAATTTGTGCAGTAACAAATGTCTTTTGGATAAACTAACATTAAGATTTACTTCGTTGTTAATTTATTTGGTAAGGTCATGACTTATGAGGACTCATGACTTAGGTTCGAACTCTCGTTAATAGTATAATCGTTCTTGTAATTCCTATGTCTTTTATAGTAAAAAAATTAACATTAATTATTTAACAATTGAAATTAACCTCCCTTTGAGAGAATTGTAACATGATTAACTATAAATAATCTGTGATATAAATATAGTTAGTTAAAACTTAAAAATAGTAAACGATTAATAATAAGATGGGTCTAACTTAAAAAAGATGTTACTAAAAATATATCACACTCGTCTAGTCAATACAGATCTAAAATAATCGGTTATGGATCAACTCGGACCGGATCAAAGACATAAACCAAAAAAAAAGTGGACTAATGATCGGACCTAAAAGAATTCGGTCTAGTTTCAAACCAAACTGAATGATTGACTTTGTCCCATTTTTCCGGTCTGAACGTAAATTGTGCAAGCCTAAGTTAAATAGTATCCCACTAAAATAGACGAGACAAGTTTTTTTTACTAATTCTTGCACATTGCGATTCCTATAGTCTTTTATACTACAAAAAAATTGATATTAATTATTTAACAATTGAAATTAACCTCCCTTTGAAATAATTGTAACATGATCAACTATAAATAATCACTGACATAAATATGGTCATTGGTTAGTTAAAACTTAAAAATAGTAAACGGACGATAATAAGATAGGCCTGACTTAAAAAGATGTTACTAAAGATATATCACATTCAATCTAATCGATCTGGATTTAAAATAACCAGTTCTGGATCATCCTGGACTGGATCGAAAACAGAAAACTAAGAATTGGAATTAACTTCCCTTTGAAAGATACTTCGTATATCACATTCAAACTAAAATCTTAAATAATGGTACTCATAATTTAGGTTCAAATCTCGTCACCATTAACACGGTTTTTTATAACATTGTCTTTTAAAAAGTTAACACTAAAGATATAAATTAGTTTATTTGGTGAAGTTGCAAGTGTTAAGTACTTATGATTTTGGCTCAAATTTCTTCAGCGTTATATTCGTCCTTGTAACTCCCTAAATACCCAAAAAAACTAACATTAGTTATTTAACAATTGGAATTAACTTCCCTTTGAAAAAATTGTAACATGATCAATTATAAATAATATGTGATATAAATATGTTCATTAGTTAGTTAAACCTCAAGAAAAATAGCAACTAGTAAACGATCAATAATAACCTAAAACATAGACTTGGCAAACGAGTCAATTGAATTGGGTTCGGGTCGGGTTAGTTTGGTTCTCTTATTGATTTCGGGTTAGTTCAGGTCAGGTCGAGTCATTTCGGTTTTCGATTTTGTTGGTCGGGTTTATTTTGGATCAAGTGGGTCGGGTTGTTTCGGGTCGGGTTGCTTTTTCCAGGTCTAATAAAATGGCCTTGAAAAAATGTTACAAGAATGATATCATATTCGGTCTGGTCGATCCGGATTTAAAATAATTGGTTCTGGATCCGCCCGGTTCGGGCCGAAGACAGAAATCTAAAAAAAAAAAAAAAAAAAAGACTGAGGATCTGACCTAAAAGAATTCGGTGTGGTTTCGATCCAAATTAGACCTGGCAAAATCAACCGACCCAAAAAGGCTGACCCGATGTACGAAATTATTGACCCGAACTACAACAACCCAATGTGACCCGAAACCCGAATTGACCCAACCCTACCCCGAAAATGGCAGCTTTCTTGACCCTAACATACCCGACTCGAAATGACCCGATTCAAAACCCTCAACCCGAAAATGACCCGACTCGAAATAACACAACCCGCTTAACTCGAAACAGGCACGACCAACAACCCAAAACAGACCTGTAACCCGAAATGACCCGAAATAACCTGAAAATATGACAGACCCGAAATGACCTGACTCGAATTGACCAGACTTGAACCCGACCAAGCTGATCCGTTTGTCAAGTCTAATCCATACCAAGTGATCGGCTCTGTCCTATTTTTCCTGTTTGTTTAGGCCTAGGTTAAAGGCAGCTGATAATGCCACGAATGTCATCAACTACTCCACAACTCCTCTCTCACATAAACATTACAATCATGCGTAAAAGCACATACAAAAGCCCATGAAGTAGTTGATAATGGTCGTGGCATTATCAACTCCCAGGTTAAATAGTACCTACTAAACAGAACGGACAAATTTTTTACTAGTTCTTGCACATTCTGCTTTTGCTTTTGTCTTATTTGTTATGTTTAATCCGTTTAAATTTAAACCGGTAGTATTAAATACTCCTATTAACCAAGAATATTTTGTGATTAATTTTTATACACTACCTTCTGTAAAAATTTGCCAAGCCTTTAACATGTTCCGTCTACATTTCGATGCATTTCCCTTGAACATAGGAAAGCCATCGAGGGAGTATGTGCGGAAACATGTCGTCAATCTTCTTTCTTGCAAAAAAATAGGTAAGCGTGGAGATTTGTATTTGTGTTCCACCAACTACTAGCCAGTAGCCATACTTTGGACTTTGGGAGGGAATAGAATGAAAAATTAAGGCAGTGAAATTATTAAGGAGCTAAGGTACACAACATTATTGTGGGTCCAAAAATAAATAATTTCTTACATGAAGTGATTTTACATGCTTGTACTGACAAAAGGAGTTTTTATTTTGAATTACTTTTTCTTTCGTTTGGTAAGATTTGACATTTTTAACTGTGGATGATGAAACCATAACAGTCTTTATATTTCAAACGCATAATGCATCACTCATCATCTCTTCAAATTAAACCCATTAATCCAAGGTATTCAAATTTGAAGATACGTTCCTATACCCAAATTACTCCTTAATATGGCTTTTAAGTCACCCCTCTTAGACAATCCCCAAGCAGAAAGTTGACTTAATCGGGTCAACAAAATTTTTCCTCTTAATCACACCTTATTAATCTTGATCCACTTTCACCCACCCAAACAGAAGGTCACGATCTGCTTGGGGATATGTGTCCTCAACAACTATTGGAGTATGTGTCCTCAACAGTAGTGCGATCACATATTTAAATCTCATAATAAGAATACATAAGGGATGATACATTATATAGTCAACTG
>VHZZ01024336.1:7894-21489 GCA_009801015.1 Silene noctiflora | reverse complement strand
TGGTTCGACCTCCTTACCCTACTACATTCATTAGTTTGGTATTGAGTTTTATAAATATTGTTTTGATGCGGAGTAGGCGACAATTCCGCCCATCACCCTCACGTATTCTTATTTTGAGTTTTATAATGATATTCAAATCATGTGATCGCACTATTGTTGAGGACACTCACTCCAACAAATTTTGTAACATTCAACCCGGATTTTTCTAGCGTTTACCCCAAATTTTTAATTTTGTCATTTACACCCATCTTTAAAGGTTGGAAAGGGATAGGCCATAGGGGATGGTAGTAATACCATAATTGGTGCTGGATTTTAGCTATCTTCCACCAAAAAATTGTCTTAAAACTCCATCTTGTTGAGTGCACAAGTTGAAACTTTGTTCCAATTTCGTTGTTATAATCGGTATATTGAGCCTAATTTTAGTAAAACTTAACCCCGGATTCTTCCTAGAACTTGCTCAAACTTCGAATTTGACATGATAATCCAACTTTTATGATTTGCAAAGGATAAATGAAGTTGGTAAGATCATGTTTTGCTTCCAAATTTTACATGTTTTGCGACGAAAAATTTATCTTAAGCCTTTCTTTCTTTTAGTAAATAACTTTTGAAACTTTTTACCTTTAGGTGTAAAGCTCGATTTTGGCTAACTATGTTGCTATAGATACCGAGGAACGTTGCCACTAGACCCCCGAGCAAGAGGACTAGAGCTAATTTGGCCGCCACTGAAGAGGTAGGAGAGGGAAGCCGAGGGCCCGTTGTACCACCGGTATCCCAATATCCGACAATAGTTTTTCGTGACTTTGAGCAAAGGGAAGCCTTTGTGAATTTGATGGATTGCACCTTGAATCCAACAAGGTGCATTGATTCGGGTGTGTTGGAGGAGCTAGGGATTGAGACTAATGTCCAACACATCTTTGAGGTCTTGGGTTTAGAGGGTTTGTATCGGTTGAGGAAATATTCTTATGCTTTTCTTACCTTGGAGTTCTTGAGCTCCTTCTCCTATGATGTGGCTGGGGAGACATTGAGTTTTTGTTTGATGAACACTAGTTTCTGCTTGACCCTAGACCAGTTTGCTGACCATCTTAGGCTTGCTCGACCTAAGAAGGGATACTATAGCGATGTCCCGACTGAGTGTGGAGTGACTAGTTACCTACCCTTGGTCACCGGTAGAGCTACCCCTACCTCGAGTGCGATGCTGATCAATGATGTAAAGCATATGACCTTGAAGATCTTCCTTAGGTCTTTGACTTAATTGTTGTACGGGAGGAAGGATGTGAGTAAGCTAAATTCACACGAGCTCATGTTTTTGCTCTCCTATCTCAACCCCGCCCGAGAGAAGCGTTAGGCTTATAGTTCTACGACGATAGTGTGCGCTAGCTTGGCTTTGATGGCTCAGTGATCTAGTCGCCACCTCAGTTTCGGCGGTATTGCCACCCGGTTAGCTGAGAGGTTGACAGATTTTAATGCTTCCCCTGCCCTTAAACCAAAAAGTGTCGTTGTCCCGACCTTGGATAAGACCTACTTTGTTCGGCATAAGTGGTTGCGAGTGTTGGAGGTTGGACGTTTAGCTTGGAGGGTGAGGGGTAGGAGTTGGATGAGAGTACCTGATGCGGCCCATCTTCCTTTGACCGAGCCTTTAGCGGAGGCTTCACCTGATAGTGAGGAGGCCGACCTTCCCCACTAGACCTACCTGATCATAGATGACCTCCTTATAGAGTTGCTAGAGCCGGTCAGGGGGACACCATGCTAGGGAGGAGGACCAGGTACCTAGGGAGGGTATAGGACCCCAGAGATCTAGGGAGGTGGAAGGAGGACCACCGTTTATTCAGCAGGGTCCGCCACAGTAGCAGTATCCCAGCTACCCACCTTCATACAGTCATCAGATGTAGGTGAGTGAGCTCACAGAGCGGGTGTGAAAACCCTGGTGCTTCGGAACCTTTATGAGATGGCTATTTTCCAAGATGTGGGGACCAACTTGGCCCAACCGGAATGGTGGTCTGGAGTGGAGGATGATAGCGGTGTGTTTCATAACTACGGGATAGACAGGGCCATATGGGGAGTCCCTGAGAGCTATCCTTATGGGTGCCTTACACCATGGTGGAGCGGAGGGGGAACAGGGATAGAAGCTGCCACCGGAGGAGGGGATATAGCGGGTACTTCAGGAGCTGGCACGTCAGGAGCTAAAGGCAATGGGGAGATGGAGGAAGACCTCGATAACTACCCTTGAGTGTTCGTTATTATTTCACGGTTGTGTAATTAGACTTATGTTGGATTTCTTTCGTCGTTTCGGTCTTGGATATTTAGTGGGTGATGTAATCGGCCATAAGGCCATGCATGTGACTGGCTTTTCTCTTTTAGACTTGTATGCAGATACGGTGATGTTGGGGATAAAATCCTGAAACTTGTATGTCTCTTACTTGCCTTGCATTTTTGTGTATTTAGGAGCATTCTGACCTGATCTTACCTGACCGATTATGCCTAACTCGACCGGGTACCTTACCCTGTACTCGATCGAGTAGAGGCTACTCTATCAAGTAAGTAGTAGACAGATTCTGAGTACATTCTGATCCTTATATACTCGACCGTGTGGTGAAAACACGATCAAGTACTGGTTACTCGATCGAGTACGGAAGTCACTCGATCGAGTTCCTGTAGATCCTGCCCCGAGACCATTTTCCTTGCCTGACTTAAAATCATGGGGGGGGGGGGGGGGGGGTGTTTTGTGGAGTCGTAAGTCATTTTATGAACAGTGATGGTTACTTTTGTACTCGACATCTGTGTACGAGTTGTATCAAAGGCATATGCAGTATTTTTTATCTATGTAGTTGCTAACTTTATTTGGTTAACTTTGGGTCGGCCACAATGGTTACATGTTGACATTTAGTACTTTCCAAGTTGATATGCATATCTAGTAGTATTTGTTAGGCATGACAAATGTTAAACTTTTAAGCGTTGGGGTAGGGGTTGTGATCTTCGTTTTGGTGAGTAAACAATCTTAGAGGCTAACTTTGGGGACAAAGTTCTTTTTAAGAGGGGAAGAGTAATGTCGCGCATGAAAATGTTGCAAAAACATCGTCCTTTTAAATGATTTAATTGTTTGTTAAGTGAATTAATTGTCGTCTTGGCAGAAGATATGCACTTATGTGGAGTTATATAAAGACTTTGCTAGTACGGTTGTTGTTATATGTGTGTGGTTATTTCCTTGTATAGCATATTTGATGGTATAGTAGAAGTAAGGGATAGTGATAGTTGTACTCGTGGAAGGAGTGGATGATGATGATTAGTAGGCATGAGGGCGACGAAGTCCAAGGGTATAATTATAGTGGTTTTGTCGGGTTATGTCGTTAGTCACCTTGGATTTGGCTTACTGTCGGGTTGGGGGAGATGAGGAATTGAACTTCACGGACGAAATTCTTTTTAAGGAGGGATGACTTTAATACCCGTCCTTCTAGCGACCCGTTGACTGACCTTAGACACATGCTTGACTTTAAGACCTTTGTTAGAACGGACCTTGAGACTTAGCACCTTTGGACTGGGAGAACTTGATCTAGCATGGGTTACTCGATCGAGTAGTTCAGAGACTCGATCGAGTAGATGCCACTCGATCGAGTATGCCCTGCACTCGATCGAGTAAGTCAGGTTCAACGTTATAATATAAATCGCGAAGTCGTAAACCCAAATCAGTTTTCTTTTTTCATTTCTCCTAAACCTAGATTGTCGACACCCTTTCTTCCCCAGCACCCCATTAATGCACCGGTTTTGTGACCTCGGGATACTCGGCCGAGTGAGGGCTACTCACCGAGTATCTAGTTGGGATGTGATATCAGTGGTCTGTTTGTTGTGGACTCGGATGAGTGTGTACTCGGTCGAGTTAGGCGTACTCGATCGAGTGTCTTGTACTCAGTCGAGTGTGGCTTACTCGGTCGAGTGGCTCGTACTCGACCGAGTGTCCGGTCCATTTCGGGTTTTTGCGCAATTGATATTAATAGGGGTCGTCAACACCTATGCAAAGATAAATTACCTTAATAGCGCAAGAATGTAGTAATAGGGGTCGAACACAATGAGAGGGGAGTTGTTAAGTAAGTTGTTATGGAATGAATTCTATCTAAGTCGGTCACAAATTTGTTATGTTGATTGGGGGATTATGCTAATTAAAATAAGGATGAAAACAATAATTTAAAGATGTTTAGGGGGTATGGTTCACACATGAAAATGGGCATTTATATAGATATTAAACTAGTAAGTCAAAAGCAAAGCCTATCATCTAGGTCTAAAGACAACCACCTCTCGATATTATTGTCAAATCATAGACCAGGTCACACACGCTCTCGCCGAACTAGGTTGTTCTACTACACATGCTTAGTCTAATTCATTTCCGTGCCTCTCGACTTATAGATTTGAATTTAACGGATTTAGTCAAGGATTGTGGCCAATAATCTAAGACTAACATTACAAAGCAAACATGTGATAGAGATGATGAGATAACAACTAATTTAACAACTTGTTTATTTACCAATTGTGCATGGCTCCCCTAATCCCTAGACTAGGAAGATTTAGCTACTCATATTAAATGTGAAAATGATAACAAAGTAAATACTAAATATAAATGAACATGAAAACAATATGTAAAACTATAATGCAAATAACATAAGTACAACAAAAGCTAAATAGAATTACCATAATGGAATGTAGAACTTGAATATGAAGGATAACAAACCAAAAGAACTTGTATTATTGAATTGCAAATGTAAATAGTTTAAGGACAAAGGAATGATTGAAATAAATTACAACTAAAACCGAAATGTAATACAAAATGTGTAAGGAAAATAAGATGAGAAAATGCTAAGGATAAGATCAAATTCGAGGGAATAAGATACAATATAAGGTCGGGTGCTATCTCCTTTATATAGGAGGTGAAAGAGAAACGTAAATGACTTAAATAAGGATCATCCCGAACGGGGACACCTTCGTCGGGATTTGAGTTAAATGCCATTAATTGGCATGGAGAATCCTATGCCAACTCTTTAATCCGTCTCTTAATCACTTGTATGCCTCGTCTATGCTCTTAATATTAGGATTTAGCATCCTATTCTTTGCTCCACATTCATTTAGGAGCTTCATTTGAATATCCATTTACCCGACTTGATTTCCTCTTTGCCCGGGAATTCTTTTTATTCCCAAAATACCCTTGCATGGTCTTGTCCGGGTGCTTGCTAAACTTTAGGAAAAAGCTTAATTTCCTATAAAACACGTCAGAATACAAGAAAGGCACCTAGAATACGGAATTAGCTCATAAAAACATTAGTAATAATGCAATTATCGTGGAAAACCGAGCATAACTGAGGGGTAAAATCATATAAATATCAGAGTCATCAAACTCCCCCAAGCTAAACCCTTGCTTGTCCTCAATTAAGCAAACAGGACTACCTCAATACCCATTTATGCACAATCCCAAAACAAACTATCAAGCTTAAATGATTTAAATCCCGAAGCAACATGGGCATAAGAATAATGCATAAAACATGGATGAGATTTACACAACGGCGTAGTATGGATGATTTCAAATAAACCTTTAAGTTCTTGCATGATCTCTTTAACTTTGGACTCTCCCGATGCACTCAAAATCGATTATATGTATAAGGATATTTTTATGTGCGAAACACTCACCTATCCTCGACTCATGAGAGTGTGTCCGCAATCTAATATGGTAGTCATTTCAAATCCATAAGTTAAAGCAATCAAGAATGTAAGCATGAAAAACAAGAAGCCAAAGGTAGAAGAAGACATATATGTGATGGGTAATGAAGGGAACAAATGCATTATGGTAAGTGGAGCTAAGTTGAGCTAACAACTAACCATTGTGTACGGATGCTCAATCCCGAATTAACCCAAAATTTAGAAGTCAATCAATTGCTTTTGACCTCTTTTTCATTTCAAAACATAATTTAACTCCCCAATATGATTTGAATAAAACATGGGAGTTACTTCATCTTTTCTTCTCCTCTTTTTTCCATTTTCATGATATGCTTCTGTTGTTCTCATTTTTTCTTTCTTTCTTTTCTTTTCTTGCATCTTTTCTCATGTATGTATTCATTTTTTTCTCAATGATTTTTTTCCCATTTCTTTCATAACCAAGATCACATTGAGTAAAATCTTTGAAGTATTTCCCAAATCAGCACTCAAAACACATGTAAAAGTTACTAGCTCAATAAGGTAGGCTATGTATATGTAGCTAGATAAAATGTGAAGTATAGTGTGAAAAGGAGTCAAAACATGGGCATAAATCAATGTGAATGGCTTCATGGCTTACAAAAATATGAATGCAATGCTTTAGAGATGAAATTAAAACCATACTTGTGCGTTACTGATATAACACACACCATAAGGAGACCTACCACTCACCTATGTGAAACCGGGTATAGATGTACCAGTTTAAGGAAGCTATACCTTACAATTTTGTGGCTTTCCAAAGTTAAGATCAAGCTTATTAGGTTCAAAATTCATCCTCCACCCACTATGTCAAGACATCCCAAATGAAAGCAAATATTCCGTCCAAAATGCAAAAACCATTAGCTAACAAGTTGTCATAGGGAAAGGCATGGGGTATGAGCATAAAAAACCATGATAAAATGGGTAAGCAAAGCATTTCTCATCAAAAACTAACACAATTTTGAAAAAATTTCGGTTTTTCTAAACTAACTAACATACAAAACTAATTAAAATGCAAATGCAAGATGAAAATCCCTCCCCCAAGCTAGAACAACACATTGTCCTTAATGTGTAAAACGGGTTTAAGCGCAAAAATCACATAGAAGAACAAGAAAAACCAACAAGGGGAGATGGGGATGCAAAACTAAACTAACATGCGGGAAAAATAAACTAAAATGCAAAATAAAAATAACTTAACTAGCTAGCCTCCCCCCAAGCTAGAATGTATTCGGGGGATCCTCCAAAACCATCATCTTCAAGAAAAGGGCCAAAAGCTATAGCCCGTCTTTTCACTTGGTGCTTGATCACCTCCCAATCCCGACGCACCATCACGTGGACCTTCACCTCTAGGAGCACCACCTTGTAAAGGGTGAGCATACCCATAGACATCCCTCTCACTATACCTCCCCTCAAAGATACCATCACCACTATAACCACCATAGCCATCGTGACCACCATTTCCTCCATTAAAAACTTCCACCCCATAATCCGAACCACAAAAATCCGGACCGGATGGATGAGTACCTACAAAAACACGGGAAGAAGACGGATACCCACCCTCGGGCCAAGTAAAGAAAGAAGGGCGAGGGCCCTCGGGTGGAGTGACATCTTGCCAAGAAAAATGATCATAAGTGGGGTGCAAGGCAAGTCTTTCGTCACTTTGGATGGTGTTAACATTAAGACTAAGGTCTCTTATCATGGTCATCATCTCCTTATTATAAGGTTGAGGTGGAAGGTTAGGTTGAGCACTAGAGGTTTGACCTCTAGGGGTAGGGATGTTTGGGGTATCATCTCCCAAAGTCAAATGGTAACTAGGCCTCTCATAAGAAGAGCTCCCTTTACGGACCTTGTTGGGTACCACATTCTTAAGGTTCTTAAGGTCATCCGGGAAAATAAGAGTATAACGACCTACAACTCTCCTAATCCTATTGGGGTGAACAACTTTAAACCAATTTAGCGATAGAAAATACTCAAAGTCAAGGCCGTCACCGGCCTCTCCCGAAGAAATTAAAGGTCATATTAGGGTGGTCTCTTGGTTAAACCGACATACCTTTGTAGAATTCCTAGTAATCAATCCACCCAAAATAATGGAGCTTGTGGAAGGGTTACATTGTTTGGTCAAGTGCACCGCAAAATGATAGGGAAGGTTAATCCCCCACTTCTCATCCCCATCCAGTTTCAAATAAGCCCCAAGAATTTCTACCTCAAGCAACCTCACCGAATGAGGCTCATTCCTCCCCAAGAAAGTCCATCCCATAAACCTTTCCCATATCCGAATGACGGGATAATAGATGTATTGGTGGGGGACATGGTTCCAACTAGTCATGGGCACATGAGAAATGGTATCCCAAGTACTCCTTGCAGTGTAATGGTTGGGTGATTCTATGGGTAGTTGATCATGCTTTAAGCTTCTATGGGTAGTTGATCATGCTTTAAGCTAAAGATATCGGCAAAGGCTCCTAGAGACAAACTATACTCATTATTGAAAAAAACGGAAACTAATACCATAAACAAAGTCCTTCTTTTTAGACTTGTGAAACTCAAAGGAGTTTAAGAACTCCAAAGTCAATTGAGGGAAAGTCTTATAGTTCATGGTATAAGCATATTTCATGTCAAGACCCTTAAATAAAGACTTCACATGTTTATCTAACCCTATATTCTTCAAGGAAGCGGAATTAATAAACTTAGTAGTCTTCATACCTTTGCACCTAAGTGATTTCCACTTAAGCCATTGCTTTTCGGTGGCAAAGACTACATCCGGAAAAATGGGATCATGCCATTCCGGTACCTCTTGCATTACCACATCTTCTTGAGCACGGGATGGTTCCGCATCACTTCTCATTCACTTAGAGCTCTTATTAGGTGCCATGGAATTTATGAAAATTAAGACAAAAATCCTATCTTACAACAAGCTCACAATCATCCTATCTAAGCATAATAAGGCTAATTAGTGAACTAATTCACCTTAGAAACTATAATAGCACACTATAAAACCAATTCTTAACTCAAATGAGTAAGAAATGAAAACACCCCTAATTGATTTAGGGTTTGAGAATTTGGAATTAAGCAATTTAAAGGATGAAAAACAAGGGATTGAGTGAATATACTTGTTGTTGTCTGAAGATGAACAAGCTTTGATACCTTGATGTCAATGGAGGATTCGATTGTGTTTTTGAGTAAAAAAATGAAAGAAAAGAAGCTAGGGAATGTCGAAATACCTTTAGTGAGAAAAGAGGAGTATTTGGCTAAGTAACGAATTAAAAGGAGCTGGGCAAATTTCGATAACCACGTCCCCGATCGGGGTTAACCAGTCCTACGGGTTTGAGTCATTCATATAATTCCTCATATTTCCGTCTTCTGAATTTTAAACTTACGATCCCGGACGGGGTTGTGACATGGGGATGCATGCAATACCGTCCCAATACTTCATTTACATTTTACTTCCTCAAAATAACAACAAAAAATTCAAACTAATAAAAAAAAAAATTGTCCAAATGCAAATTAAAGCAATAAAATGAGTAAAAATAAAATAAATAAAAACAAAAACATAAAATGAGCTCGGGTTGCCTCCCGAGAAGCGCAATTTAAAGTCTTGCTAGACTTTGCTCACGATAAGTATATTTTATATACGATTTTACCCCTCATATTAGCTCGGTTTTACTTGATATTTGCACTTTCATTAGTGTTTATTTGAGCTAATCTCGTGTTCTCGTTGTTTTGCTCGTACTTAACGTGTTTTGTAGGAAATGTAGCTTTTAGTAGCTATTTTCCGTCAAATAAGCAAGAAAGTTTGTAGGTGAGCTTCCTCTCGACATTTGGAGGCCATGTAATTCAAGAAATTCCATAGTTCCTCCCCAACCATGTAGTAGACACTCCCGTTACTCAAGTAAATATCCATTTCACGGGTTTTAAAGTTCATGCCATCAATCGCGACATAAGCCAACTCAACCTCTTTAAGGACTTTTCCAATGATGATGAGACTATTGGTAAAGGCATAAAATCGGTCAAGATAGTCAAAAAAAGGCTCATACTCTTGTTGCGGGATGAATCCGTTCATCATTATGAACGACCAAGCTTAATTACCTACAAAAATAGGCACTAAAACTACAAGGAAACCGTGAGAACGATCCCAAGGAACAAGTGCTCCCCGGGACATAATAAAACAAGATATAACTCAACAACTATTAGCAAACAAAACCGTGCTCCCCGGCAACGACGCCAAAATTTGATAAGGGTCGTCAACACCTATGTAAAGATAAATTACCCTAATATCACAAGAATGTATTAATAGGGGTTGAACACAAGGAGACGGGAGTTGCTAAGTAAGCTGTTATGGAATGAATTCTATCTAAGTCGGTCACAAATTTGGTCTGTTGATTGGGTGATTATGCAAAGAAAAATAAGGATGCAAACAATAATGTAAAGATGTCTAGGGGGTTTGGTGCACACATTCAAATTGGCATTTATATAGATATTAAACTAGTAAGTCAAAAGCAAAGCTTATCATCTAGGTCTAAAGACAACCACCTCTCGATATTATTGTCAAACCATAGACCGAGTCCCAGACGCTCTCTCCGAACTAGGTCATTCTACTACACATGCTTAGTCTAATTCATCCTGTGCCTCTCGACTTATAGATGTGAATTTAACGGATTTAGTCAAGGATTGTGGCCAATAATCTAAGACTAACATTACAAAGCAAACATGTGATAGAGATGATGAGATAACAACTAATTTAACAACTTGTTTATTTACCAATTGTGCATGGCTCCCCTAATCCCTAGACTAGGAAGATTTAGCTACTCATATTAAATGTGAAAATGATAACAAAAGTAAATGCTAAATAGAAATGAACATGAAAACAATATGTAAAACTATAATGCAAATAACATAAGTATAACAAAAGCTAAATAGAATTACCATAATGGAATGTAGAACTTGAATATGAAGAACAACAAACCAAAAGAACTTGTATTATTATTGAATTGCAAATGTAAATAGCTTAAGGATAAAGGAATGATTGAAATGAATTACAACTAAAATTGAAATGTAATACAAAATGTGTAAGGAAAATAAGATGGAGAAAATGCTAAGGATATGATCAAATTCGAGGGAATAAGATACAATATAAGGTCGGGTGCTACCTCCTTTATATAGGAGGTGAAAGAGAAACGTAAATGACTTAAATAAGGATCATCCTGATCGGGGACACCTCACCCCGATCGGGGTCGTCGGGATTTGAGTTAAATGCCATTAATTGGCATAGAGAATCCTTTGCCAACTTTTTAATCCGTCTCTTAATCACTTGGATGCCTCGTCTATGCTCTTAAGATTAGGATTTAGCGTCCTATTCTTTACTCCACATTCATTTAGGAGCTTCATTTGAATATCCATTTACCCGACTTGAATTCCTCTTTGCTCGGGAATTCTTTTTATTCCCAAAATACCCTTGCATGGTCTTGTCTTGCTTCTTTTAGCCTCGTGAACTTCGGGTTCTTACTAAACTTTAGAAAAAACCTTAATTTTCTATAAAAACACGTCAGAATACAAGAAAGGCACTTAGAATACGGAATTAGCTCATAAAAACATTAGTAATAATGCAATTATCGTGTAAAACCGAGCTTAACTGAAGGGTAAAATCATATAAATATTAGACTCATCAGATATAAATGAAACGTGATTCATAATCATTTGTCTTTTTTTCTAAAAACTCTCTCAAAACACTTTTGCACTGAAAGCGACGTTAGAAGTGCCTCACGTTTATTTCATATCAATCCAAGGCTTAGTTGATCGTTGTTGGAGGATGTTTTCATCCTTGTTCTTTTAATCAATCAGGTAAGTTATCGATCTAGTCCTTTTGTGATTTATGGGGTTGTTGTATGAAACCCTAATCAGAGTAATTGGGGGTTTTTCGATTTGATTGTGCTTATGAAGTTGGTTGATTGTTTGATTATATTTTTAGGAGGAGATTTCGTAGAGGAGCCTTTCTGACTTATTGCTGTGATTGTCGGATTTGCTTATCAGGTAAGGTTTCCCTACTCAGTTGCCTGTAAAATATTATGTGATTAATGTGACGATCTTTGTACTTGTTATGATTGTTGTATATGTTGTGGTTGTTGTATGTTGTGGATGGGTGGTGGTTGGTGTTGGAGTTGGTTGGTTTGTGAGCCATTGTGAGAGGTGGTCTCACCCCTATTATTTGCCTCTTGCGTTCTCTCAGCGTAAGGGGGATGTGCACATTAAGGAACTGGGTTCGCTCTGCGGAGCGGGGATTTTGGTGGTAAGGCTGTGGTCCCCACAGTCAGGGCTACACACCTCGGTGTGTAGTCATTTTGGTTGTGATGGAGATGAGAGGTGGAGGTTACTGATTATTTTGGATGTTGGTTTATGTATTACATTATATATTGTTGTACATTTGATTGAACCCGTGTTTTTTATGTCAAAACTGTGGTGATCTATTCGTGGATGGTGAGCAGTTGGTTTAACAGGTGATGATGGTTTCTATGGTTGTTATTGATGCGGGTTGGCAGGGGCAGAGTCATCACCTTCTTTTTGTAGTCTTAGCTTCCGCATATCTTAGATTTTGTTATCACTTTTGGATTTCAGTTTGGTTTTGTGTTTGGCACGTTTCAATTATAACTGTTTCAATAAGTTAAACTTTATACTTGTTTCATTATGGTTTCTATGATGTTCACTACCTTGGGTAACCGAGATGGTAGCATCCTTATATTCAGAGGTAGTCCTTGCTAAGGTGCCTCGGAGTATGGGGGTGTTACAACCCCTTTTCTAATCCTTCACCTTTGAAGTCTACCATGGAGATGGAGGCTCGAGTCGGGTTGCGGTCTTATCGCCTATATGCCAGGCATAGGTAAATCATCATCATCACCGTCATCTTTGAGTTTTATGTGTATTGTGGTCGTTAGTAATAAGGGTACGTCTTTGATGTTAGATGCAGTAGATGGTTGCTTTGCAGTCATAGGGATGTGATGGTAGTCGCGGATCGCTAAAGGTAGGTTTTCCTAGTCAGTACTGTTGAATGAGGTTATATGTAATGCGTGGTGGTATTGACAATGTAATATTCTGTATTGTGTATGTGTGGGGTGCGTCCCCGGCTCAGTGGAGTCAATTGAGGGAATGGCTTCACGCCCTTGTTCGCCCCTTGTGGTTCCCGTCACAAGGGGGATGTGAACATTAATGATCATTGGGTTATTCGCTCTACGGTTTTGAGCGGGGCTTAGGTGGTAAGGTTGCGGTCCCCACTGGCAGTGTCGATTACTGGTTGCGATTAATAATCTGGCAGGACTGCACCTCGTTGTTAGTCAGGTGGATGGTGATGTACTGGAGTTGGAGTTTGTGCTTATGTATGTTGTGTTTAGTATGATGTTCTTTAATGGTGACCACTGACCTTGTGTGGTGTTGTCTGTGTTTTCTTATTGTGTTTCTGCGGCGATCCTTTATGGTGAGCAGTTAGTCTTAGCAGGTGTTGATATGGAGCTTGTCTGGGTGCACTGTAGGGATGCGTCTTTTACCAAGTCTTGGCATGTGTAGTCTCACCATTGTCGTGTAGTCTCATCAGTTGTGTCTCTTTTATGTTGAGTTTTAAATATGTAACTAATGGTAATAGTATTTTATTGACGTTGAGATATACTATTCCTCGGGTAACCGAGATGGTAACGCCCGTATCTGGTAGGGAAAGTCTGGTGAAGGCTCCTTGGTAGATGGGGTGTTACACCTGGTGTAGAAAGTGTACCCATTGATCGCATACCCGCTATAAAAAGTTGCACGAGCATTAGTGATAAGTACTTTATTTATGTGATTTTACCCCCTCTATTAGCTTTGTTTTACATGATAATTTGCACTTTCTTAAGTGTTTTTAGAGCTAATAT